>JAUCBJ010008664.1:0-32002 GCA_032718475.1 Nemertoderma westbladi
CCGCGGTATTTATTAGATAACAGGATTCATTGGCGTCGGAGAATTCGTCAGTATAGAATCCTTCCATCTCAGACTCTTGATCAGTGTCATTTACGTCACTAAATTGGACATGTAGTTCGGGCTCACTTACCTGACTCTGTTTGTCTCGTTCAAACTCACTGTGTAACAAGATGTGATGTTTCGCGCCACACTTTGCACACTTTATGTCTGAGTAACAGGTTCGCCGTTGGTGTCCTGGTCTGAGGCAATTATAGCATAACCGCTTGTCCCACACAACTGTACGTCTGTCTACAAGGGATTTCTTTAGAAATTCAGCACACGCACTCAAACGGTGTGTCCCGTCGCACAGCGCACAGTTAGGTTTTATGTTACTTACCTTACCTTGGGTAACTTGATGCACTCTCGTTTTTTCTTCGGGTTTTCTTCGGTGCATTCTGTTAGGAGACTGAGGAGGGGTCTTGGCAACCTGTTCTCTCCTATCGTTGTTTCGAGCCTTATATTTACTTACATCTTTTGAGGTTTTGTCAACATAGTAAGATCGGTCTGTGTCTTTCCCGCTGTCCTCTTCTTGGGAAGCTTGGCTTTCGCCGTCGTCAGTGTAACACACCGGTGTTACTCTTCTCCTAGAAGTGGGTTTCTCACTTACCTTATTTTCCGATGTTTTCTCTCTGGACTGCTTGATGAGTTGTAGTTTGACTTCACCATCTAAGAAAGACATGAGGTCAGCCATGGTAGGACTTCGTCGTTGTTGTTCATTCATGTACAACACTTTCTTGTCCCAGCGTGTACATACTCCACCCTTTGGTAAAGTAGAGACTACGGCTCCAATAACCATGGAACTCTGATATTCATGCGACTTACCTAACCAGTCCAGTTGTCTACAGATCTCTTGAATTTCATCGGAAAACTCTATAATCCCACTACTAAGGAAGTGTCGGGGGGCTACTAATTTTGCATACAAATACTTAGCTATGTTATCCTTGTTACCATACCTGATGTTTAATGTATCCCAAACTTGTCTTAATCCTTCTGGATGTCCAATAAACTTTAACGCCATTAACTTGGGAGGTCCTTCCAAGCACTTCATGAGGAATCTAAGTTTCTCTCCGTTAGATAGTACAGAGTTCTGTATGCTATCTTTGTAATATTCGTTGAAAGGTAACCATTTCATCTCATCTCCATTGAATTTGACGATCTCTCCCACTTTGACCGCTTGACGGGCTTCTGTTCTAGCCATCTGACGCGTAAAGCTTTCTTGGGCCATCGTGTTATTTAATATCGAATTATCGGTATATAAATTTCTCGGATCATTATCAGGTCTATAGGGAATATCATTAATAACAGGTCTATAATCACCCTTAATAGGGTTTGCTATAGGAGTTTCAACTTCACTAGCAGTATAGATGCGTGTAGGCTCCACACCTTGCGCATGTAATACTTCAGACCTAACAGGTTGACACAATGTTACAGGGGGTATTGGTATGCCTCTTTGTATATTGACTAATTTGTCGCGTTCTAGCGCGATACTTTGCTGCACTTCTTGCAACTCTGCTCTACCTTCCCTCACTGTTCCCTTAAGTTGGTGGACAGTCTCCTGCATCTGTCCTAGCAGGAGATTCATCCCCCGCCGTCCCTCTTCCACCCACTCAACCGCCGAAGCGGGAGTCGCCAACATAGTAGCGGGCTGACGCGGGACGACGGGAGACAAATTTTTGATTTCTCTCTCTGCTATCTGGACAGGGATATTCTCTTGGACTGCTCCACCGGGTACAGGCAATGTAGTACTATGTAAAGGGAATTTAGAGTTAAGCTCTGGAAGTACAGGGGTCTCTAACACAGAAGTGACTTTGGGAACGACAGGCCTAATTATCTCAGGCTCATCAACTATTGTAGAGAGTCTTTGGACCTTAATACTTTGGGCTGTAGGTTCTATACTACTCAAGTCTGTGCTAGCTAGCTGTCTTCTAACAGCTGGGGGCAAATCAGGCAATTTGCGACGGTAAGATGTTTTTCTACGCCTACTTAGATGAGATCTATTTCCTCCGCCTTCAGGATCGGTAGTCTCGCCTTCCTCCGAGGACGTGTATCCCTGGCGCTTGGGAGTAGATTTTCTCATCATCTGCATTTGATTAGCAGTAAACTGTTTATTTATACTGTCTTGTGTCTCTTGCAGATTTTCCAACTCCAGTTGGGTAGTCTGCTCAGAGGCTCTCCGTTCTGCTTCTGCCACTGCCTTTGCTGCTTTTCTTTCTGCTTCTGCATCTGCCGCCGCTGCCTTTCTTTCTGCTTCTGCATCTGCCGCCGCTGCCTTTCTTTCTACTTCTGCTTCTGCCATAGCCGCCGCCTTTTGTTCCTCTATCCTTCTTTTCTTTATTTGTTCTTCTCGGACTCTAGTGAGGCGGAGTTTTTCATCACATTCAGCTTGGTTTGCAGCTAACATTTCGGCATCGATTGAGTCCAACACAAGCTTGGTTCCTTCACTATTAGGGGAAAGTCCAGACAGCCGTCTCCTCAACTCTTCGTCTCCTAGGAATCGCTGATAGTCGGACAAATAAATGTCGATAGCGTCTCTAGTTCGCGGTTTCTCGGCGGTCTCTTCGCTTTCCGCTTGAGAAAGGGTGACATTAGTTGGTTCTTCATAGGTTGATCTCTCAGCCAGCTGGGATTTCCACTGGGCCGTTTCCTGTACTTTGAGATCTACCCGATGTAACCAAGTTTTGACAGCAACCTGCAGCGACGTGTCCTGTCTTCTTTTGGAAGTTTCCTCAAAGGCTGAGAGGATTAGTCGAATGCGTAGGGTTCTTTCGCGTACTTGGTATAGCAGCTCTTCCTGCTCTTGAGGTCCTTGAGGTTGTCGAAACAGTTGTTCTTCCAATCGCTCCAAGGAGCCGAAGAATCCCTGCACATATCCTGATGCCGACCTCTTCCAAACAGCTGGATCCATTGTATCTTTTGCCACTCCCATCCTGTGTATATCTTCCCAAGTAGCCTCGGACAGGTCCAACGGGAGTCCGAGTCCGGGAAAGTTCCATTGTGACTCGACAATAGAAATTAATTCTTCCCTGGCGTATCCCGCATAATTATCTTGGGTCGCTCGCTTATTCCTCGCCCAGTCGGCTTGATGTTCTTCCACCGCAATGAATATAGTAGTTAGCACTGCAGCAGGAAGGGTAAGAAGGGGGTCCGAGTAGACTGTTACAGCCATCTGCACTCCGCGTTCGGGGGTCAGCTCTACAGTATCCGAACTGCTGGAGCTATCGGGTCGCTGGGAAGTAGGTTCTTGACCAAGATGTTGCTGCGATGGGACAACTGCCTCTTGGTTCCGTTTGACCTGTGCCCGAGTGCCTATGATGGACCTATGGTGGATTAGCCTAGGGTCTGATACTACTGGAGGGATGACCTTTTTTGCAGTAGGAGGTGAGCTGAACTCCTTTCTTAATCGCTCCACACTCCTATCTGAGTCACAGATAGTTGTATCGATCAGACTGTCTGACAGGTTTTGCTGAGTGTCAGACATGTTTAGCTATACAGTTGAATGTCTACTACTATAGTTTCAGTTAAAGCAAGTCTGGTAATTCAGTATGACCGCAAGCCTAGCGATTTATTACCGATACCGTCACTCAGTGTAACGTGATATATATACAATATATTAGAATACCGGTATGCTTATAATATATATATAAGTATTATTACAGACTAGATTTGTCACAGAGTACCGGTATGTAATTTTAGCACAAATATATATAAATATATAATAGGCCTATAGTGAATACCGGTATACAGCTTACACTTATAGTATATATAAGTATAATTATGAACTAGAATTAATTACAGAATACCGGTATGGTTTCAGCTCAAATTTATAGAAATAAATATAATAAGCCTATGGTAAATACCGGTATGTCAATTATTTTTAGAATAATTGAATTTCTGAATATTTTAGGGTTACTTGGTTACTTTAACTTACTTTATTACCGTTATTTAAGCAGTAGTCCAACTGATATTGAGACCTAGTTGTTATATGGCAGGCCTACTATTTATAAATCGTTTGAGTGGATTTATAATAGATATATACCCGTTTAAAAGGGTTTTTGTCAATATTTGAAATAAATGTTATTATTTCTGGGGAAGTCACTACACCGAAGCTGTGCGCTCTCAGTGAAGTGCTATTTATTTGACACTAAAACTGATAATTCTAATTTACCTAAGTTACTTAATACTACAAATTACTTACGATACGGGTGAGATTAAATCTCTAATTAAACACAACAAAAATATTACGTACGAAATTTTTAGGGTAATTTTACAGGAAGTCTACAAACCAGCCTAACAAAGGGTTAGAATTCTGGTTATTACAACTGACAGGGTACTACGGTATTTGAAATAATAAGTAGTAGTAAATATATTGCACTGTCCAGATAGGAAAATACCACCGCCTGACGACCTATAACCGTATCGCTATAGGTACTACGTTATGTATCACGGATTGTTCCTACCCAGAAGTTAATAGAGCTAACGAATGTGCCTATCAACCACTTTACAACACAAATATACTGCCTACACACTAATTACTTCGGAAAGCACTGTACACTAAACCCTAAATTAGGTACAAGTACCGGTATAACAAATAATCAGTAGTTAAATATACTTGAACAGTTAAAAGAACCACGGCATCTGCTGGAGTGACCAGGGCACAATGTCACCAGTCTTGTCCTACGCCAAGCAGCCCGTGTAGTACCGGGGTTAATTTAACTATAACGGTATGTATAACAAGCACAATTACTGTAGGAATAAACTTGGGGACATGAATGTTGCGAATAATCGCATAAACTCTGAATAATAAATATTACGCTACCCGTACAGAATACTCAAACAAAATACAAACCAAACGCTGGCAGACTACTATCAAGCCTAAATAAACTACCGTACGTGTAGATTCTGAAATGGTTAGTTAGTATGCGTTCTAACACGGTAGTACGACGACTTATTCTTTAAGAGGGGATTGACCTTACAGCATATGGCTGCCCCAACTTACTAACAGCACTTTATCAGACCAACTCCACACACACAGCAATCTCTTCAGACCTAATAATAGCTAGACAACAATCCAGCCTACAAAATATCTGAGTAATAACTATTACGGTACCTGAACAGACTACACAAACAAACACAAGCCAAAAATGCTGGCAAACCACGATCAAGCCTAAATAAACTACAGTATATGCAGATTCTGAAACAGTTAGTTAGTATGCGTTCTAACACGGTAGTACGACTTATTCTTTAAGAGGGGATTGACCTTACAGCATATGGCTGCCCCAACTTACTAACGGCACTTTATCAGACAAACTCTACACACGCCGTAATCTCTCCAAACCCAACAACAGTCAGACAGCAGCTCAGCCTACAATTATTTGTACAATCTGAGCAGGGTCACACGCCTTCTGCTCAATATTAGCCTACTAGTAAATAAAACCGACAGAAATAAGTAGAATCTCAAATAAAAAATCAGGGCGGCCGTTCCCTGATTAAGTACCAAGACCTACCGGTATACAATAATCAAAATCGAATAACACTAATGTACTTATACAGCAGTACCGGTTAGGACAGTTGGGCCTACAGACCTACAGAAGTACCGGTTCTGGTATCTTGCAACCTTATTGCCTACTGCAATAAGATTATAAACTGTTATTGTTCGTACCAGAACAATATTAAACTGTATTTAATGCCTACACTGCAATACCGATATAAACTGTTATTGTTCGCGCTTTTGAAGACCTTTAGCAGTTTAACCTGCCAAAATTTATATGTCTTTTAGTTAATTAAAACACCTTTAGCATACGACAATATTTTATGCTAATAAACAAAACATTACCCGAAGTCAGCCCATGCGCGATCATTCACCCGATGGATCTACACCCGGGAGGCTGAATTCGGCTGCTTAAATTTTATTATTGCAGTGTAAGGTTGCAGTGTAAACTTACTGTATTATTCGATTGATCGTTATTAATTAATTTCTGACAGATATTATTGGCTTTCGGGAAATATTAACAGTTCCTTTAGGACGTGGCGCCTCTATTTAAACAGAACTAGGACTTATACTAAACGCAACGATACTGCTTATGATTAAAGTATAAGGCGCATTCTTTAGGAAATGCTTTGTTACCAATCACAATCATACACACTATTCTGCCGACCGTCAGTAAATTTGATCACACATAAAGAGAGCAGCAATTGACTCATGTAGGGTCTGCTAAATAACATTAGATTCAATACACACCACAGTAATATAAATCGCAATTGTTATATATAGCCTGTCTCTCTAACCTGTAGTGTATCAAGAAAATTGGGAAATTTGGGTGATTTATCAGTATTCTCCAAAGAGCAATATTTCCATCAACAAATAGATACAATTAATAACTGACGGTAAATAACAGTACAAACAATATGATTAATAGTGAGTTAATTAGATCAGATAAGATTGATTGATTAGTTGATTAGATAACAGTTTATACTTTCGATAATTTAAGCAGTTTTACTAGAGTTCTTCCCAAAAAGCCGGTGTTATGGCGAAAATGGGAACACAACAACAGAATCATATAAAATCATATGACTACTTGACTATACGAGGATACCAACCACCTTTATTCCCCGAAGCTCCCGTCCAACACAGAGGATGAGCAGTGAGATAGGAAATTCAGTTCAGTAGCTCTGGGATAGGTCGAAATCAACGCCCACTCAAATTCTATTGGCCGACACGGACAGCAGGGCTTAGGCAACCTCCCTAGGCTGGTTGGCCGATTAAACTGAGCCCAGATACCTCCGTACAGCACATCAGCCAATAAGCTGGTAGCTTGCACTATTTTACCTATAGCTCCCTTTTAGAGTATTCTAGCGACCGGGGGGGAACTGGCCAGCAAAGGCAAACGTATCAGTTATCCCACAAAAGCTTTTACACTAACATTGCTAAGTACAAGTGACTTATTTAGTTTATTGAGATCATATGAACCACATAAATTAGCAATACGCAGAAGGTTAGCACCACTAAGAGAAGCACAGTTAAATAAAGCAATAGCTGACAGAAACCGCACGCAAGGCTTGCTAGATATTAGCTATATTGTAAAACGACCACAATATTGCGAACATAGTAATAACAATAGCTACTAAGAGAGGGCTCAGCGATTCTTACAGTTTGAGTATCAAAATTGAATTAGAGTAGTATAGATAAAGAAAAGGAAACAATACAATGGAGCTCCTACTGTAACATATCTTCTACATAAAAATTCATCCCCCTCCAGGGGAAATTCGACGCAAATTGCAGCTGATTACTCTTAAAAATAAAGCTGTAACCTGTTCTATTGTGTTTAGTTTATTGTTTTGGTTAAAATAAAGTGTCACTGTAACCTGCTCCTTTCCCTAAATTGAGAATTTACCATTGAGGCGGGATATTTATTCGCCAAGATTGGATTTGCGTCCAGTATCCCCCCTGTCTCTCTACTGTAGAAGAGATTACTACTTACCATATCTACTGCACGAAGCGAAAAAAAATGATAAACAACAGCGTGCGGTCTACCGATTAGTTAGTACATTATAATAGTTAAAGTAAAGTTTTCTTCGGAAGTTAGGACAGGGATTATGCACAAGCCTGCCGACTTTAGAATACAATATGTAATGGAAAGGCTTGGGCAGCATCCAGGTTATCCACGATTTTGATGTCACATAGAATATATAGGAACTTTAAGTTTCAATTTTAGAGCAGCAGTAGAACCAGTACTACTTCCAGTGCAGATAATGATGACTTTATTAATTAAGAACGCCACAAAACTATATGAAAAATAGCCAAATTCACGGCAGTTTGAATTCGCTGTCAATGTTCACGCCAACTTTTTCCCATAGATACGTATTGAGTTTTTATTGTGAAAAATGTGTACTCTGGTAACTAAATTGGTATGTATGTACTGTAGAAGTGCATAGTACAGTAGGATAATAATTGGATTAAAGCTTTTTTACACCAAATTTGGATAAATCCCACCAATTAATTGTCCCCTTGAAAAAAGTATCTTATGAATCAGAATTCAGAATTCAAATAGCATCTTTGCTATTGATATTGAGAATGTGATTTGTAATGCAAGTAAATGACATTATACTGAGTAAGTGCACTCGGTACATTTAGAATTCCTATACAAATATATTTCTTGGCAGCATTGTAATATCGAATTGTAATCAATAACTGAACCTACCTACGTGTGTACTGCATGTGCAATACATGCAGTGATGTATCTGCCATTATACAACGAACTGATTTCTGATATAAAATGTAAACCTCCATATTAAACATAATGCCTATCTTTGGATATGTGTGAGGAAAATAATAATTATTGATTTGGTAATTTTAAGCAAAAAAATAAATTGAAATAATTCACATATATTTTATAAAGTTGTAATATACTTAATTACTTACTGTTGCAACTGGTTGTTGCGACTCAATAACAAAGAAGCACTACCAATGGTACTGTGTACCCTAGGCCTACCTAAGTCCCAGTGGTTGCTAAGCAAACAAATATACATTTCAACCGTTTTATCTAATAGTATGTTTCGAGTCTGTGTAGATTGCAGATTGTAATATGTGGCCGCCACATGACCCCCCCCCCCAGACTCGAAATATAGAATTACAGGTAGTTGGGAGGGTGAACATTTCGGCCCGACCGAGTTTGTACGTGCAGTTTGTTCCAGTTCTGTGTCGGTTTTGTGGGCACCGGCCATGTCCTGGGAAGTTGAGGTTCTGGTGAAGGAACATGAGCAATCGGAGGCTGTCCTCTATGGTGAGGCTGTCCGAGGACGACGGGCTCGGAGCAGTCGAGGTGCGCAGGTTTCAATCGGTCCACAGACACAGTTTCAGTGCGACCCCCCATGTCGACCTGGAACGTCTTCGGCCCGTGGACGAGGACCTTGTATGGGCCCTCATAGGGACGATCCAGAGGAGTCCGGTGGGCGTCTCGTCGGACGAAGACGTAGGTAGCCTCGTGGAGATCATGGGGAACCGATGATGGGGTGCAACCGTGACGCGATGTGGGAACCGGGGCGAACCAGCTGACTCATGGAGTTGCGGGAGGATCGTGGATGGGGTGTGTGGAGCATTCGGAGCTGATGGCAGGAACTCGCCTGGGACTATGTAAGTGGGGCACCATAGACGAGCTCGGTGGAGGAGGTTCCCAAGTCGTCCTTGGGGGCAGTGCGGATCCCAAGGAGAACTCACGGCAACTCGTCGACCCAATAGGGGCTGGTGAGGGAGGCGCGGAGGGTGGCCTTGAGGTGACGGTGGAAACGTTCCACCAGTCCTTTCGCCTGTGGGTGGTAGGCCGTGGTGCGGTGCAGTTGGGTGCCAAGCAACTGGTTTATGGCAGACCAGAGCTGGGAGGCAAACTGTGAACCGCAGTCGGAGGAGATGTCGGCTGGAACGCCAAACTGGGCAATCCAAATCGCAATGAGGGCGTGGGCGCAGCTCTATGTTGAAATATCCGCGAGTGGCACCGCTTCCGGCCACCGAGTAAACCAGTCCACCATGGTTAGTAGGTAGTTGAACCCCTGTGATGGTGGCAGAGGGCTGACGATGTCCACATGGATATGGTCAAAGCGGCGGTGGGGCAACTCGATGGTGCTGAGGGGAGTGCGCAGCGCACGTGGTGATGAATTTTAGAAGTCTGGCACAGCATACAAGTCTTTGCCCACTCTCCAACTTGTTTCTGCAGGCCATGCCAGATAAACCTGTTGGTGATGATAGTTCTGGTGGTTCGAATGCTGGGGTGGGACAGTCCGTGTATGGCGTCGAAAACATGGCAGCGCCACGAGATGGGAACTACAGGACGAGGACAGCCGAGGGAGACGTCGAAGAGCAGCGTGGTGCCGGAGGGACCGATCGGGACATCCTCCAGCTGCAGGCTGGAGATGGCGGTGCGGTAGGCAGGTATTTCGGCATCGACACATTGTGCAGTTGCCATGGCCGCGTAGTCGAGACAGGGAAGAAGGGCCTGGACTGCACCGAAATGGGTCCTTGAGAGCGCGTCAGCCACACGGTTATCTTTGACTGAGACGTGAGCGATCGCTGTGGTGAACTTGGAAATATAAGCAAGGTGCCGTTGTTGTCTGGCGGACCATGGGTCGCTGATCTTTGCAAATTAGAATGTAAGGGGCTTGTGATCGGTGTAGACAGTGAAGCGCGGCCCTCCATAAAATACCAGAAGTTGCGATCCGCGAGGTACAGGGCGAGGTGTTCGCGGTCGAATACACTGTATTTGACTTCCGATGGACGGAGTTGGCGGCTAAAGAATGCTAGGGGGCACCACAAGTCGCCAACGAGTTGCTCGAGGACGGCACCTACCACCGTGCCAGAGGTGTCCACGATGAGTGGCGTGGGGGTGTTGGCGTCAGGGTGGACAAGCATTGTTGCATTGGCAAGGGCCTCCTTGGAGTCCTGGAATGCGCCCGCCATGTCGGAAGTCCAGTCGAGGATCTTCGGTTTCTCGGCAAGGGCTGCATAGAGAGGCCGCATGGTTGTAGCGGTAGCGGGGACGAACCAGTGGTAAAAGTTTACCATGCCTGGGAACTCCTGCAGGACAGGCCCTTAATGGTGGTCGGCTGGGCGAAGTCCCGGATGGCGGCGACCTTGTCGGGAAGCGGGACGTCGCCATCGGCTGAGACGCGGTGGCCGAGGGGCTGGCACTTCCCCAGGTTAATGACAAGGCCTTTTTGTTGGAGGCGAGTAAACAGCTGTCGGAGGTGATCGCGGTGCTCCTTGGGTGACCTAATTGCGATGATGATGTCGTCGAGGTATACGAAGACAAAGTCGAGCCCCTGGCACACTGTGTCCATAAGCCGTTGGAAGGCCTGGGCCGCATTCTTCAACCTGAACGGCATTCGAAGGAATTCGAACAGGCTGAATGGGGTTATGATGGCTGTCTTGGCGATGTTGGCCTTGTGAACAGGGATCTGGTGGTAGCCACACACCAGATCGATCTTGGAAAAGATCTTGGCCCCAGCCAGTCGGGAGGAGAAGACCTGGATGTGAGGGATGGGGTACCGGTCCGGGGTTGTGGCATCGTTGAGGCGCCTGTAGTCGCCACATGGCTGTCTACCACCCGAGGGTTTAAGAGCCATGTGAAGGGGCGACGACCAGGGGCTGTTGGACCAACGGATGATACCCATGTCTTCCATCCTCCGGAACTCCTCTCGCGCAATCTCGAGTTTGTCCAGCAATAGGCGACGGGAGCAGGCATGCACAGGAGGTCCCTGGGTGGGGATGTAGTGCTCCACGCCGTGTTTTCCTGTGGGGTCGGAGAACCGCGGCACCATAATGTCGGGGAACTCGGCGAGTAACCGGGCAAAATCGTCATCAGAGGTGGTGACTGAACCGAGGTGGAGGGCGTGACCAGTGGTTCATCCACACTGGATCGAGGTCAGCGTCTCGGTGTCGACCAGTCGGTGACCTCTCAGGTCGACCAACAAGTTGTTGGCTCGGAGGAAGTCAGCTCCAAGGAGAGGCTGGGTGATGTCGGCGGTGGTGAACTCCCATTCAAACTCCCGAGTTTGTCTGCAGCAAAACAGTGCGGTATCCATAGGTCCGAATGGAAGTTTTGATGTGGTGTTGTGATTGTTGTGGATCATGGGTTGTTGGCATGGGCTGTTGTGATTCGTGCGAGTCGTTTCTGGAATCATGCTGACCTCGGCCCCAGTGTCCACTAAGAATCGTTGCCCGGAAGTGCAATCCAGGGCAAAAAGCAGCAGATCGGGGTGGCCGGCCGTGGCCGCTGCTACTGGCCGGCTGGAGCGTTTCCTGCGAAAGTGCAGGGTGGGCGGCACTGCATAGCATTGGTACCGAAGGTTCAATGGTGGTAACACCACTCATCCTGTGCAGTTGCGGTTGAGGGTGCCGAGTTCATTGGCTTGGAGGCAGGGGTTCGAGTTGAGGTTGTCTTTCCGGTTTTTGGAAGCGCTTTTCATCCCGACAACTACTGGTTTCGTAGCAGCGTGGGCGGAGAATGAGTTCAGCCGTGAAGTCACCCACAGCGTGTCAGCCCAGTCCGCGAGTCGGTCGAGGTCGCGAAAGTCCTCCTCGGCTAGTTAAAGGCGGATGTCAGCGGGCATCTGCCAGAGGAACACTTCCTCAAACAGCTGGCAGCTGTGGTTGTCACCAAGTAGTGCCTTCATCTCGCTGAAAAGTTGAGAGGGACAGCGGTCACCGAGGCTGTTCAAATCCCAGAGCCGGGCAGCGCGGTCGCGGCGAGAAAGTCCGTAGGTCTTTAACAGCTTCGCCTTGATCGTGGTATACTGTTTGGTGGTGGGTGGGTTTCGAATGAGGTTGAGGAGTTGGCTGGTGGTGTCCTGGTCGAGGGCCCCCACCACTTAGTAATATTTAGTTTCCTCAGCAGTTATCCCCCAGTGGATGAACTGGGCCTTGGCCTGCTCGAACCACACATCCGGGTGTGTGGTCCAGAAGGTCGGCAGTTTGAGTGCAACTGCGTTGGCTTCAGCCATTGCCTTGCAGCACTAGGAAGATAGAAGGGGTGCAGTGTTCTAGGGCTAACTTTAAAATACGTTCAAAGTCATTGGGTCACCATTGTTGTAACTTGTTGTTGCAACTCAATAACAATGAAGCACTACAGAATGGTACCTTTTATCTAATAGTATGTTTCGAGTCTGAGTAGATTGCAGAATGTAATATATGGCCACCACATTGCTATACTTTTTTAAATTAGCGATATTTATAAATTTAATTTATTACTCATATCGATTAAAACTGTCTTTACAACTTATATTTATTATTATCCACAATGGAATGTATAGAAGGTCCTTATCGAATAACAAGAAACGGACGTAAAATCTGCCTCATCATCAATATTACTAAATATCTCAATAGTTGCCGTGATAGAACCGATGGATCCCAACGTGATGCCGAACATATCAAGAAAGTATTTGGTGACCAGCTTCACTGTGAGGTTATGGAATTTAAACCAGAAAACAACGGTTTTATAACACGTGAGCATTTAGTTTCAGGAATGACCAGTTTTCGTAACAATGATTGTTTGAAGGATATTGAATGCCTATTCGTTTTTTTGATGAGTCACGGTTGTAGAGGTTCACTTATTTGTTCAGACCAGGAACAGGTTCCCATACGAGACGTTATTAACTTATTATCAAATGACTGCCTTTCTCTAAGATTACCGGTAGCAAAACCTCGAATATTTTTTGTGGAAGCTTGTCAATCAAATAATGCTGACTTTGATCAATATGATATTGATATATCTAGTCATAAATTCAATCACATTGCATTGGCTATGGGTTGCAGCCCAGGCGAAACACTGCCACTATACAATGATCAAGGTTCCCTTTTTATAAGTACGGTTTGCGGAATCATAAGTTATATAATACAAAACCATATACGTGGAGAAATTAAGACATTATTTGGGAAGCTAAAATCAGAACCAATATCGTACGGTCAAGAAGGTCAAATGATATCTCATCCACAAGTGACTGACAATTTACTGCACAACTTATTCCTTCTCGACTTTGTGCAGAGTGTTTCCAAATTTAGAATTGACAGTTTGTGTGAGGTACACTTTAATGGAGCTGAAAAATACCTGAAATGTGGAATTAATGGGATTGGCATTTTTGAAAAGTCCACAGAAGAAATTCTGCAACTACCAATCCCATCTCACCAAGGTTTAATTACGAGTTGCGCACTATCGCAAAGTAATAATAGAGTAGCAGGATGTTCACAGAATGGCGGTGTAGTTATCTGGGACATCGGTTGTTATCCACCGACAATATTGTATGACATTCCGCATTCTCAAATAATAATGAATATTGAGAATGAAAATCCAATCAATCAACCAGTACTCACCCCACGCAGAGCTGTCTTCAACCCAACCAATGATTCAATAATTGCAACATGCCATTGTGGTGGAAGCTGCACAATCATCCATCTTGGCAGTCAAAATATTTTACAAATGACATGGAGATTGCACGATAATGGTGGTGTATTTGATATTGCTTACTCCCCAGATGGTACAAAACTGGCTTCATGTGCTGATAAATGGTTGACAATATGGAATTTGGAAGGGGTGCCAATGGCTTTACCAAAAAAAATTGAAAGTCATTTTTTTGAAACTACATCACTTCTTTGTGTTAGATGGACACCTAACGGAAGATATATGTTAACCACAAGTGAAGGGGAATTTACTGTTTATTGTTACGATATTGAAAGAAGAGAAATTGTCTGGAAGAAGCCAATAGACGCTACTCGTATTGCGATTCATGAATTTGGTAATATTTTGGCTGTTGGGGGAAGTTTGGGAATCTATCTACTGAAAACTGCTACAGGAGAACAACTTCGAAAAGTTAGTGAAAAGGAAAACGCTGCTCTCATTGGTTTAGAGTTCTTGGGAGGCAACCTTCTCATTGGTTGGAGTATTGGGCTGGTTCTAGAATATAATTTAGAAACAATATTACAGACAAATGAAGCAAATCCACATTCAACATACGAAGTTGAACTCTCTCTCCAAAGTGACAATTTTAAAGGCTATTCTTCACATCTTGATGGACAAGATGGAGAAATCAATAGTATTAAAGAAGGGTTCACAAATAAGGATAAACAAGTGGTTGGGAATGATACTGTAAAAGAATATTCTCCACATCCTGATAAACATGATTCTGGAAGATTTAAAAATTGTTCTACACATGATGATGAACACTTTAATGAACCTAACAATGCTAAAGAATATTATACTCTTGACGATGAACATATTCTAGAAACTTCAGGGAATTTTCATTCTACATATAATGTAGAAGATGTTGTTGGAAGTGATATTGTTGAAAAAAGTTTTTCTCACCATTATAATCATTCTGAATCACAAATTGAAAATCCAACCATGCTGTTGAAGGATGCTGATCGCATTCTGAGAATCAGAATGGTAGCAAACCATCTAAAGCGTCGCGATCTTAGACACATTAATTTTCTCTGTTCTGATATGATCGATGAGAAGTGGTCAGATGAAATCGTTTCAGGACCAAAAGAGGTTTATGATCTAAGTCAAACAGGTTTAATCGCAGTGGACAACATGCACATTTTAGATATTCTTCTGTATATGGTGGAACGAAAAGATCTATTGGAATTATTGAATACGAATAGTGTAACAGTTAAAACTAGATTACAACCTAGTCCCTTTAAATACTTCTCACCGTATCGCTGTCTACTTTATGAGGTGGCAAAGGACTTTGCAATGAAGGATTTCAGGGATTTTAAGAAGATGTGTTGGACTCGCAATTTATTGATTACTCACTATTCTTGGGCTGATGTTACTGACACCATAGGACTAATTCGAATTCTAGAAAAGTCTAAAATCATTTCTGAGGACAATATATCCACACTTACTGAGTTTGTATCTGAAAAAGCAAATTTAGGAAAAACCCACAGTATGTTAGTCAAATACATAGATAGATTATCGTTAAAGAAACGTCACAAGGAAGATTGTCAACTGCATGAAGAGTTCCTCCAGGTGCCAGGGAACAAATCAGTAGATTCCCCAATAGTTAAGTCAGGTCAGGAGATAAGCGAAAAGAGATAGGCGATAGTCGATAGGCGATAAGAGCTAAGCGATAGGCTATAAGAGGTAGGCGATCTGCACAACCCATCTCATATCTCAAGCCGATCTCTCCATTTCAAACCTTTAGATTCCAATAATATGGAAATCGGTGCATCGGGAAATCTGGAATTACACATCCTTTAGTTCTTATTAAGTATCTGAAAACTCATTTATTTCACCTTTATTACATTAATTTGAAATCAATTGATTTGATTGTGGACAATTTAAAATTTAAGCCCCCCCCCCCCCCCCCCCCCCCCTCACTCGGAGCAACTCAGGTTTGGTACAACCTGTGTTTTAAGAAAGTACCTCGAGTGAGGGAGTCTGCAATAAGTTGCTGGATTCGGGACACTCTCAGCAACATTTGGCAACAAACGTATTAAGGACGTTTCTGTGTGAGGTAGTCAGAGACCTACCTAATATTATTTTAATGGTTTGCGTAGTTTTATAGTTTAATTAAAAGACTGGAAACTTTTTAGCTATTTATTTTAAAATAAATTATTGTTATTCTTGAGAAAAAGGTTTCCCTCGTGTGAGGAGTCTAGCAACAAGTTGCAGAAACAAGTTGCTCCGTGTTAGGGGGAGGGGCTAATTATTATGCAATAGGTGATGTACAGTATGTGGTGGCGGTTTATGGTTTAATCTAATTGTTTTTGCTGTTGAATTAGGAAATAAATTTAAAAGTAAATAGTAATCGACTAGGGCTATTAAGATTAAGATTGAAATATTAAGGCATGGTCTATTAAGATTACGTTTTCACTTAAGAAGACACATAATTAAACATTATTCTGCATCACATTACTTAAAGGCAGGGTTCCGGAGTTGGAATGTTTAATAAATGAATAGGACTCCAAGTCCATAATTAAGCATTGTTTTGTAATCCTCATGTTTATCTTAGAAACCAATATGATGTATTCTCATTCAAAAATGAACGCATATACTGACAATGATTGTTGGAATTAAGCATAATTCACATTTGAGTTTTTTTCAAATTAATTTAATTTTTGGTTTGGGAAAGATTTCGGCAAGAGACGGAGTCTTTTTTACGTCAGATTTGGAGTCTTCAAATTTTTCCAGGACTCCGGAAACTTTCTTATAGGAGTAATTTCTCCACCCTAGGCTTCTGTTCGCTGAGAAAATCATGGCAATATGAAGAAATGAACTCAAAAAGAGTTGACTCCATGAAAAAATCAAACGAGTTTAATTCGATTTATCGATGAACAAGAATTTTAAAAGTTAAATAAAGAAAAGTAAAGTTTTCTTCGGGTGTTACTCACCCGAAGGCCAGGGATTTCGAACAAAGTATTACGATTTAATTCCAATGCGGCCCCCAGAACTATAGGCCTACCCCCAGAGGAAACTCCATACTCATTAGCTACTACTTCAGGGTGCAAGGCAGAGATGCGCCCTGGCTAGTCCATTTAAATCATTCTTGCCGAAGCGAAAACTACCCTTGCAAACCTCCAAAGAAATGTTAATTCAAGGCAATGGATTTAACCACTACAGCAAAGTGGGACACATTATTAGTAATTTTGTAGCATCAAACTCTGAGAAATTTAAAAAACATATACACATAGCTTTAATAAGATAATAATAACATAACATAAGATAATGACGATTTCAAGTTATCAAGTGTTAATTAAGCTTTACTCCTGTAAATGATACGTAATTACTATATCTACAGGAGCAACCTGCGTAAATACACATTCGTTGGTACAGTACTTCGAGCAGTACAAGTCTAGATGAGCCTTAGCTTGCAGTATTATTAGTGGATAAGGTCCAGGTCACTCCTACCAAAATTTAGATGATTCTGATAGTTGTTTCTATAATAATTATAGCTACTCCAAGTTTTCTCACAATTCGCCCCCTAGCGGACGACAGATGAACTATAGAACTTATACAGTATCTGTGTGTGGAATTTCTAAACTTTTGATAGACTACATTTGTATAAGTTTGCTTATTAGCGTTCAAACATTTTCCAACTACGACAACGACAGTAACGTAGCGTTCTCACCCACACGGCAGAGGCTTCTCAGAATCAACAAGCAAAATTCGGTATGGTATAGGGAAATCACCATTCTATCTGACAAACTGCTATGTTTCCGGTGTGATGGAAAATAATGTCAGTGATAGTGAGATTGAAACATCAAACGTCAGATAACATTTATTATAATGTCGGTATAAATAAAGGCACTTCTTTATCTACTTATGGCTTTATGTTTGCACGATACATCAGTTAGGCAAAGGGGTATATTGTGTATGTAATGTACTCCATGGACTGGGTATATTATGGACTAAAGGGGTGATATTTTATGTCAATGACTATTCCGTTGTTAACCTTGTTAATATTTAATATAAAGGACCCCCTCAGAAATAAGCTGACAAGCTTTAGGGGATTTCCGATTCCCTGTATGTTAGATAAATATTATTATTAAATGTAATAATTACAATTGCTTTGTATTACAATATTAGTGTAAGTACAGCATGTCACCCTTCGGCTCATTTTTTGTCGTTCTGTCATCCATATACCAAACGTGACACGCATAACTTCAAATTAAAGAGACCGTTATGACGTCACTGTTACATAAATGTACAGTAGGCGTAAAAACAATGAAGTTCTTAATTAATAGTAAACCTAACTCAATTACTATCTTTAAATGCTTGCCTACCACAAACTGGAATACACCATAGGCCTACCTTTTGTAAATATAATATATTATTTTAATAATTATTTAATCATCAGTAAATATATCATTTTACATTATATATTTAATGAGGGGCGAGCGACGAAAGTAAGCGAGCTTAGCATACAGGTACCACTAACTCAATCGGTGTGTCTGTAGGGCGAGCAACGAAGTGAGTGAGCCTTAGCGTAGTGGTACCATTAATCAACCTGTCGTTCTGTCGCTTTTTTTGCGGTGTTCAATTTTGAACGTTAATAACTCGATCAATCCTCGATGAAATGTAACCAAACTTGGTACACAAATAGTCTGTCAAAAGTTTAGAAATTTTCCAAGTTGAATTTGCTTGGGGCCTTCGTGCAGCACCAGTGTAACTGTCTTACAGTTATAATAAATTTATTTATCCAAAATTATAACACTTGACATCAGCAGGTTGTTAGGAGACTAAATCAGCTGGGTTTCTGCAATTACAAATTACAGTACTGCAGTAATACCATTGTGGCCTGTCTGCCTGTACCGGTACTATACTCAATGTCAATCCCTGAATCAGGAATCCTGCAATCAGACAATACTGCAATACCATACTGTATTCGGTGTTTTACGGTACTGGCTGACTGGTACCGGTACCGGTGCAGTGATTATAGTTCACGTATACTGGTACAGGACAGGCTGACAGGCCTCTGTAGGCCCTAATTAGCCATGCCTGCATGCTATGCACTGAAGTGCGGACTCCGGAGTGCTGGACTGTGGTCCTGAATTAGATTAGAGGGTCCGTTGGCGCCGTACCGCCCTACTACTGTCAGACTGTAGAACCGGACTGGTAGCAACTGCCAACTACAGAACTACAGGTACGGTACCGGTACTGAACTACGACAGCACTATACCGCATTTCTACGCTCCTGTCAGCGACGGAAGAAAATGAATTTCTTCATTTGCGGTTTCTACTCTTGTTAACGGTTAAATATGTTAATTAAAGACTATGTATTGGTACGACCGACGGCACCGCACTGGCAACTGGTATAATCAGATGTAGATGTACATACCAATCTGCCAATACAACAATAGCAATAGGCCTACCCCTACCAACCATCCATCGACTCGGCAACTGCAACAATGGAAGTTATGTGGACTAACCAGCTGACCGGCATTCTAAGATCAGGTACCCACTACCAGAGTCTACCCAGCTGCCCAGAAAAGTGTTGGAATTGAAATCAAACAACTCACCACCAAGGCCGCCTCTGTCTGTTGACCTCGACTTTCGGTATCGCTGCCGCTACGGGCAAACTGGACTAACCGTAACCGAGGATGAAATAATCCGGTTTTTTAATCTCACTCTGCCATCACCCAGTGCCCGGCGGTGTTGAAATTGACACGCATTGTACAAGCAGTAGGCCTATTGCTCCGAGTTTCCGGCTGGTCGGGTGCAACTACTGCATCTACATTGCCACACTATAACTCGGGCTCATGAGGAATGAGTGCTGCGTAGACTATATTCCTATAAACCAAAACCATACCTGGCTTCGCCTATTGAACGCATTATAAAGATCGTCAGTCTTCGTTTAGGAAAGATATTTAAATACAAAACAGGACGAGCACAACGAGACTTATAATGAAGACGAGTACTGCGTTGACTATTATTATTATATAAACCACCTGGCTTCACATATTGAACGCATCCCTTGTTATTATTATTATAAAGATCGTCAGCCTGCGTTTAAGAAATATTTTTAAATACAAAACAGGACGAACTCAACGAGGCTTATAATGAACGTACTGCGTTTATTATATTCCTATAAACCACATGGCTTCGCATATTGAACGTGCGATTGGAAATAAGTTTGTGCTACCCTTCCGCCCCGTCAGCCCGTGGGTGGTAGATTAGCGGTTATGTATTGGTTGGTGAGAAGGGGAGGGGGGGGGGGGGGGGGTGCAGATTTAAAGGGCTGAACACGTATTGTCCCCCTTTCTTTGATTGATTGGCGGTGTGGTTAAATTTCTCAAATACTTATTTTGTGATACAGTCGCTCAATTTTAATTTGTATCTCATAACTGGGCCTCGTGCTGCGTGAAGGCCCCACGAACGTGTCGTTCTGTCATTCTGTCGCTTTTTTTGCAGTGTTCAATTTTAAACGTTAATAACTCGACCAATCTTCGATGAAATCTATCCAAACTTGGTACACATGTTGTTTGGCAAAAGTTTAGAAATTTTCCAAGTTGAATTTTCGTGAGGCCTTCGAGAAGCTATAATAATAGCAAGTAATTAGTTAATTAAATTGATTACGGTAAAAACAGCACTTTCAACCTGCCTTTTAAAGGAAATTAATTATTTTACAGTATAAGATTTAAATAATTATACTTAAAAATTATACAGATGTAATCCACATACCCCATTCTATTATAGTTTTTAATTGATCACTAATTAATTAGTGTCTTTAATTGATCTAAACGTAATTAAAGCAGCATAATTATTGAGTACAAATTTAATCCTGCCCATTATTGGTTAACATAGTCTCTGCGGGGGTGTAGAGCTGCTAGCTGGCTGGGAGATGTAATAGGCAACCAGTAGTATTGCTATAGCAACCCAGACATAACTCCAACCATACACTGCCTGTATTTCAATTCCTATTGACTCTATACTATAAATGTTGTATTACTTACTATCTCAGGTGACAGAAGATATAATGACTTGTAGGCTTATATCTGAAATAGTTTATTCCGCAATATATTTTTCTGGTTATTTTTTAATTGAATTTTTGCAAAGTAGTAAAATTAATGTTCTTAAAAATAATATTATTATATTATTTTATATGTAACCTAGAAAATTATCTAAATTTTTTCGCTGCAGCTTTAAGAGTGTCCACATTGATTTAATATTATTTCAATACCCATATTCAGGCCCGTATCGTGCGGGGGGGGGGCTTTGGGGGCACTGCCCCCCCCCCCCCCCCCCCCCAGAGAAGTCTCACTGCCCCCCAGACATGTATTGTTCACTCGTCTTGTTCACAATTAATTAATAATAATATTTTTGGTAATCAATATTATTGGATTCACATACTCCTGCCCACTGACCTGACCTGACTCCCCACCGTTCCTTTTGCTGATTTGGTCCAATTCTATAATACTACATCACATTAATATACCTACCTACCTGTAATTACTAAAAATACTTGAAAGCTCTAGGTTCTCTCATTGGCTACCAGGGTGGAGGGGTTGTTTGTTGTTGACCCATTGTCTAGTTGCTTGTAGTTGGGAGCCAGCTTGCAGCTAAAAGGCTTGGCGCTGAGGGTTGCTTGCGCTGGTATCCATAGCTAAAAATGGTTGTAACTTAGCCTTAAAACCATATTATACCTGAAGTCGGTCCTTCGCGCAGCACGTGATATAAAGTTATGTATTTAAGTGTAATCTTGAAAGAAAAATCATCAAAATCTAAGCAGATACCCTTGATCACTTTACACCAGCCTAGAGGCAGGCTTGAAAAATGCAGTCGATTTAACAGTTTAACCCTTGTGCTCTCTTTGGGGTCATTTTTGACCCATCAAAGATTTAAACTTACACAATTTTATCGCACATTGATATTTTATCTCGAAATTTTGTGACATTTATTATTTTATAGTACTTCTCAATTAGAAAAACAAAAATGTAAAAATTTTCAAGGGGGTCTTTTCAATTTTACAATTTATTGGGGCCTACACATATGACCTTGAGGTCAAATTTCACCTCATCGTGATTTGTACCTGTACCATTCAATATCAACGAAAAACTTTTTTTGAATTTCAACTCAGTTCGCACATCATACAGTATGTCATCAAATGGGCCCAAACTTAGCCCGCCCTTTGCCTTGGCACTTGGCACAAGAGAGTCATATTCCCCATTTTTGTGATGATCAACTTCTAGTATTCCTACTGCATTGATATTATGCTCATTTAGAACCGCAATGACCGATTTAGTTGTTGTAGACACCTTCAAAACAAGCATAAAGAGAATATTTTTTTGAGATATGTCAGGTATTTGTCAATATCGCATCAAGGCGCTAATTTTGACTTGTACCGGACTTCACATTATCTGCAATAACTCAAAAACTATTCGCTCTATGTTTGTTTTGAAGGTGTCTTCTAAATTAACTAAATTAACACTCACTTTGTTGTATGCTCCCCAAATCCCTGTTATGGGTTTGCCCCCCCCAGATTTGGCCTCTGCCCCCCCAGATGTTATGATCACCATACAGGCCTGCCCTTATTACTACATCGACATATAATGCGTTGGCGTTGTATCACACATCTCCACATAGATGTATCAGCAGTTACTCGCACAGTTTCGAAACTTCGCATAGTTATAACTGTATAAAGATTGTCAGTCTTGGTTTAGGAAAAATATGGACAAAACAGGACGAGTGCAACGAGGCATATAATGAAGACGAGTACTGTGTAGACTATATTCCTATTAACCATACCTGGCTTCGCCTATTGAAGGCATCAGTAGTTATAAAGATCGCATCTAATTGCATCTTATTGCACTAATTGCACTTTTAATTAAATTTGCACTTAGGGGTTGGTATTACTTAACATGTGGTGCCTTCCAGGCATCACCACATCTAAGTTCTAGTTCGCTCCTCCTGACTTTGGGAACCATCTCAACTACTTCCCTCTGTCGTCCTCCTCCCTCGGTCGTTTCCTGTTCGTTGCCGCTCCCTTGTTCTTATCCCCTTTTAGGTTCCTGATCCTTGCCGTCACCTCTCTACCGATTCCCTGGGCGCTGGTGTTATTAGCTCCCAGTATCGCTTCGTGGGTGGCCCCTCCGAATGGCCCTGTTGTTTCCCCCTAGTGGCGTCCCATAGGATCACTTTTATAGCCCGCGGCACATGCTCCGCCAAGAAATCTCTGAACTCTCCCCGGTTCTGTGGTGTCCACCTGTCCAAATACCTCTGAGTATTTATCACTCCGGCATACGACGCCGCCGTTGACACCTCCTGATAAGTAAACGGAAGTCTCTGTTTAATAATTTCCAGGTGGGCCTCCTGGTTGATATTAAAGAAGCCCCACCGGAATTCCTGGGCCTTCATCCGCTGCCGGGTCATAGCGCCGACATCGGCCCACTCCTCGAAGATCCTAAACTTCTCCTCGTCGTCCATCCAGTCGCACTGGCGTCCGTAGTGCCCCCGGAAGTTGCACTTAGAACACCGGTTGTGCAACCGTGGACACGCCCCCATCCTATGACTCGACTCGCAGCAGTAGAGACAGCTAGTCCCTTTCTGGAATCGCTACAAGCAGCTCCTTTCCTGGTGAGTCTGCCTCCCGCAGTAATCGCAGCTGAGTACCAATGCCTCCCGCCCCACGTCGTCTTTCGTCCCAAGCGATCTCCTCGGTCTATGGAGTCGCTGGTAAGCAAACTTCTGGACGTTAGCGTCTCTGTCCACGTCTATCTCCTCGCCCCGCCAGGGCATCGTCTCTCCGAATACTACCCGTGGTGCCGTTCCCGGTTGCTCGCCCAACCTGATGGTGCTCCCCGCGAAATCCATCGCCGGTTCCTCATGCACCCAGGCCTGCCTGCTGGGTCTATCCCAGAAGGCTCTCGCCCCGCTGGCCATCACCACTCTACCGCCAACCCAGTCCGTGTCCGAGTGGCCGATTCTCCCGATGGGCGGCATCTCTTCGAACTCGTTGTCATCCTCGTCCTCCTCTGGGAGTGGCTCCAATCCCGGTATCCCGGTGGATCCACTGTGTCCCTTCCCACCTTGGCTCTCGCCCGTGATTCTCCATCCTTCCAGTTCCATTGGCCTCCTCTGCGCAAAATCGCCCTCGGCGCCCGCTGGTATGGGCGTTGTCTGCAAACCCGATGTCGACTGTTTCGGCGATCCTACCGTCCACCCCAATTCTCGCCCTAGAGACTCGCCCAAACTCCCTGATGTCCAGTGCAGGTCATCTAAGGCCGCCTGTTCCTCGAACCCGTAGCCTTCTCCTCTAGTTTCCGCCTCCCTTTCTTCTGCCTCCCTCCTTTCTCGCCTCTCGTCTATCCGCCTCTAGCTGCTCCCACCTCTGATATGGCGTATCCACCTCCCCATCTACTAGATATCAGCAGTTATAGTATACCTTCAGCCCCGGGTGGTCTACCTGACCCTCAAAAGCCACTTTGAAGGCTCTTCCTTTGTTCAGGGGTGATCCCGATAGCAGGAATGCCGTTGGTTCTCTCTCGATAACCACGGTCATAAATAGGTTTAGCAAACCTATCATTATCCAGTCCTCCTGCAGGATATATCGCTTCTGATATACCTTTATCACTCCTCTCCGGAATTGATACACCTCTTGCTTCCCCCTTCTCGCTCCCCACTTCAGCGAGTTTGCCAACTCCGCCTCGTACTCCTCTCTGAATTTACTCCAGTCCATTGGTTTGTGGCATACGAGACCCATCATCCGACCCATCGCCACCGCTCCACAATGGCCCACGTTCTCTACTAGTCCCAACCCGTCTGGCGCTGTCATAGCCATGTAGACCGTCTGCATGTCCAGGAGGTTGGGGGTCTCCGGACCGATGATCCTCTCCGCATCGTTGCAGATCGCCGATCCCACCTTTATCGTCGACTTCTCTCTTATTAGGTACTGCACCGCCTTTGGCAACCGGTTTAACTTCGGCCCGTTCTTCTTCCCATACGTTCCCAGATCGAACAGGAAAATATCCCCATTTGGCGTGGCCAAATGTAGGAGTATAGTTCTGGCCGACCCCACCGACCCTCTTCTCGAACCTTCCTTGTCCTCCACGGTCCCCTCATCGTCTAGGACCATGTATCCTCCCCTGCTGACGGAGTCTACGAACCTCTTCCAGTCTTTTCTCGGTGGTTCCTTTGGATACTTTGGTATCTCGAACTTTGCCTCGTCTCCCCTCACCACGTAGTGGAAATGCCTCGAAGATCACGTTGTCTAGCGATGGTGTCCCGTAGGTCCCGACCAGCCGCTGTTCGTGCACCTCCCTGAAATGGTCCTGCAGCGCTCGCGCTTTGTGACCCCTCTCTAACTGCTCGTAGTATCCCCTCGTCTTCTCTTCCGAATGCCTTTCGGTGAAATCCACCAGTATCTCCTTTCCTCCCAACTCCGCCTTTCTCTTTCTGACAAGTTTCTCCGCCATTTCGAACTCTCCCGATCGCTCACCTATAAGGTGGGGCCTTGCCAAGGCACAATACAAGTGAGTGATGTAGTTAGGATGGTCTGTACAGTCCGATAATGGCCTATCTCTCACTGAATGTTAGGTTATCGCCTAATTTTTCTACCTTATTTTCTAAAAGTGCTAAATTTACTAAATTCTGTAATTTTTGTCCGTTACTTTAATTGTGTTCTGGAATATTTTTCCCTACTGTTACCATAATTTGTCTAATTTCTAATTTTTTAATATTTATTTTAATTCTACAACTGTGCTATCAGTATCTACTAATGCATTATTCTACTTATAATCCACATTCTGGCCTACTCTATGGGCTTGTGCAGTACAGCAGTATGTCTCGTGTGGCCTACACGATCTGTCCAGCTGTACCCACGTGCCCCCCTCTCACTACTCACTCCTAACTCTACTAACTTTCTAACTAATTTCTACTAACTCTTACTAACTCTTACTATATACTACATAGCTTCCTACCACTAACTCTTACTACTAACGGTACTACACATACCCTCTTACTAACTACTCTACTAACGGTACAACACGTACCCTCTTACTAACTCTTCTACTAACGGTACTACACGTACCCTCTTACTAACTCTTTTACTAACGTACCCTCTTACTAACTAACTCCACTAACTCTTACTACCAGTACTACGTACCCTCTTACTAACTAACTTCACTAACTCTTACTAACGGTACTATGTACCCTCTTACTAACCAACTCCACTAACTCTTACTAACGGTACTACGTACCATCTTACTAACCAAGTCCACTAACTCTTACTGATGGTACTACGTACCCTCTTACTAACTAACTCTTACTGACTAACGGTACTACGTACCCTCTTACTACTAACTCCACTAACTAACGGTACTACATACCCTCTTACTAACTAACTAATTCTCTAACTAACGGTACTACGTACCCTCTTACTAACTCTTACTAAAACTTCTATCTGCCTACTTACTCACTACATACCTACTATGTACTATTACTTTCCTTTCTCTTACTCTTTTTCTCTTTTATTTTTTTTTATTTTATTATATTTTGTGTGGGAAGGGCGTCTCGCCCTCAATCCCACCCCCCTCAGTCCAACACTTGGACGACTAAACTCTACAGTGCCCCTTCTAGCAGGCAGCACTTTCCTACAGCCCTCCTGTAGGTCTTCCTATCTTTCGCTCCTATCTTACCACCTATCCGCACTTCCACCGATTGGACTCTTCCGTCCTCGTCAGA
Organism: Nemertoderma westbladi; assembly: GCA_032718475.1. NCBI lineage: Eukaryota > Metazoa > Xenacoelomorpha > Nemertodermatida > Nemertodermatidae > Nemertoderma > Nemertoderma westbladi. The sequence continues at coordinate 26,700 of JAUCBJ010008664.1, forward strand.
GTAAGTGTCCACTACTTTTGCCAATCTCCATTGATTGTTGATGATGGTGTCGTCCATGACGATCACCAAATCACCCTTCTTTAACTCCCTTGTGGTATTTCTCCACTTACTCCTCCTATGAAGTGTGGGTAGATATTCCTCGACCCACCTCCTCCAGTACTCCGCGCTTATCGCCTTAGCAACTTTCCAACTCTGTCGGGAGTGTATATCGTCTGGGTCTACACCCCGCATGTCGATGGTCGCCGGCCTCTCCATTAGAAAGTGACTGGGTGTCAGCACATCTAATGATTCTGGGTCATCATTTTCTGGGTATAGCGGTCTGCTATTAATGATACCCTCGCACTTAGCTAGCACCGTCCTTAGTACATCTTCTGTCACCATGTGGGTGTTCATCAACTTCGTCATCAGACGCTTGGAACTACCTACCGACGCATCCTAAAGTATGCGGAGCATACGGCGTCCTCCTCTCCCACTTCACCTGTCGTCTTCTCATGGCTGCCCTGACTTCCTCCCCTTCCAGGATGTCCAAGGCCTCTGCCAGCTCGTTCTCCACCACCACAAAGTTGGTTCCATTATCGGAGTATATTACTGCAATCGTCCCACCTTTGCGGTCTCTGAACCTCACTAGGGCATTGATGAATGCCGATGCGGTTGCGTCTTGGGCGAGTTCTATTCCTACCGCCTGCGTGTTGTTACATACGAAGATAATGCCGTAGCGCTTCTCCGTGTGCCGCATCACCCTGATCTTTATTGGCCCGAACATATCTACACCGCAGTGCGTGAATGGCGGGTCGTGCTGTCTCACCCTGCTGGCCAGTAATGGCGCCATCTCCTGTATGGCCCGCTCCTTCCTTGTCCATCGGCAGGTCTGGCACTGCCCCACTACCGCCTTCACCTTCTTCCTTAGCTGTATGATCCAGAAGGTCCTCCGGATCTCCGTGAGGGTCCGGTTGGTGCCCCCGTGCAATATCGACTTGTGGGAGTCCCAAATGACCTGGTGGACTATCGGCGATCCATTTGGGATGATGATGGGTTTTGGTGGGATAATGAGGCTGTTGTTATTTAGCACTCTGGAGTTCATTACTAAGATCCCATTGTCATTGAGTTGTGGCGACAGCGTGATAAGCTCGCTGTCCCGTCGAAGATGTTGTTGTTTACCGACGTGCTCCATTCCACTTTCTCTGTTCGTAGCGAATCACGGCCTTGACCGCTCCCTCCAGATCGATGTTTGGTTTCTTCTTGCTGTCTTTGCCGACTCCCTTGAGGAAATCCCCGAAGGCTCTCCAGTACGCCACTAACTTCTTGGTCTTGTACCAACTTGAGCTGTAGCTGAGGAGTTTGTCCGTTGGTTATCGCATGATTCTTCTGGTTTTGGTTGCACGTCCCTGATCTCCCTCACTATCTGACTATATATCTCTTCACCTTCTGAGTCTCCTCCCTCTTCCTCTAGTACTACATCCTCTGAGCCCGGGTCCACCTTCTTCATCGGTGGCCAGGCTGTCTTATCGTCCAGGAATTGCGGCCCGTGCTGCCACAATACTTCCTTCTTCAAGAAAGTGTGGCGTGCCACGCCCCTCGATAACAAGTCTGCTGGGTTCTCGTCCATTGGGCAGTAGTGCCCCCTTTCCAATTCCGTCTTCGCTCTTATCTTGTCCACCCTATTTGCGACAAATATAGGGTATCTCGTCTTCTCATTGTGTAGCCAACCAAGTACTACCATGGAGTCCGTCCAATAGTGTGTTTCCACTATGTTGGGGATATTGTCCATCAAGTAGGCTGTGGCTCTTACTCCTAACCCCGCAGCTGTCAACTCGAGTTTCGGGACCAATGCTGAATCTGGCAGCATTGACTTTGCTTTGCTGAATGCAAGTCTAGGCTTATGAGCCCCCTCCCGTTGTACTAGGTAGAGTGCCACTTCGTATGCTTCCAACGACGCATCGGAGAACATGTGTAGATCCAGATTTGCCATATCCCCATCTGGGAAATACACGCGTGGCATGATGTATGTCCCCATCTGTTCTAAACTCTCTGTCCACTTACTCCACTGCTTGCTGATCTCTTCCGGGACCTCTGTATCCCACTCGTCCTTTAGCTTATATACTTTCTTAAGTATTTGCTTCCCCGTGACTAATAGTGGGGATGCTAGGCCTAGGGGATCGTATATCTGTGCTATGTACGATACATAGCCCCTCTTTGTGTGGATGTCCGCGCCCTCTTGGCTCAGCTGGTACTTGAACTCGTCCGTCTCTCTGTTCCACACGATCCCTAACACCTTCTGCTGGGACTCTACCCTCTTGTTCGCCATGTCCTGTCCCTTGGCTGTTGTGGGATTATCCATGGTCGACTCTGGCCTCCTGTCCTCTATGGCTTTCATAAACTCTTCCGAGCTGGATTGGAACTTGGTCAAGTTAAACCCGGATCCCTTCAGGATGTCGCGAACCTTGCGCCCTGTATCCAGCAGTTCTTTAACCGTGTTTCCAGACTCCATTCCGTCGTCTACATAGAAGCCGCGTCAAATCATATTGACGGCTTTGGTGCTATATCTCTCCTCTTTCCCCTCTACTGTGTCCCTCACAGCCACAGTCGTCGTGAATTAGGACGACTTGGTCCCCATATTCTGCACCAACATCTTGTACATCGGTATTGTCAACGGTTCCTCGTCGCCATTGTACCATAGGAAGCGCTGACTGTCACTATCCTCCTCCATTACACGGACTTGGTTGAACATGCCTTCAATGTCGCAGGTGAAGGCGTTCCTCCCGTTTCTGAATCTGAGTAGGACCTCGATCCCTGAGTTGTAGATATTAGGACCCTCCAGCAGATAATCGTTTAGGCATTTTCCGTTGGTCTTAGCCGATGCGTCAACTACCATCCGCAGTTTACCTTTCTTCGGGTCTAGAGCCACGTGAAGTGGTAGGTACTAGGTCCTGTCCGTGTTTGGTTTGTCGACCGGTAACTCCACGGCCCATCCTTTCTTGACGTACTTTCTTATCATCCTATGAATGTACTTATTCTTTTCGGGGCTCCGTCTTAGCGTTTGCTTCAGTTTACGAAGCCTCGTGAGTACCATTCCCTTGTTGTCAGGTAGCGGTAATTTTGGTTGTTTCCATACCATCCCTATGGTGTATTGTCCCTTGTCGCATCTCATTGACTCCTTTACGCTTTGCATTGCCTGTTTATCTTCTACCGAGGTTCAGACCCCGGTCTATTTTAATCCCTCAAAATCCTGCCTGAGTAGTCTCCTGAGCTGCTCCTCCGCTCCTTCATCTTCCATCTCCCGCATAGTTCCCGCGAACATGCACACTGATGTCTCCGACATTCTAAACGGTATCTTGGCTCTAATTGGGCCGCTCAGCGTCCACTCAAATGGTGTTAAAATTGCCACCGGGTCACACTGTCTGTCTTCGCCGAAGACCATCTGCATTCTCTCGTGGGTTGTTGGGCAGTCCATTCCTACTATAATGGATACTTTCCTAACGTCCACCTCTGGTATTGAGAAGTCAATACTGTCCAGGAATCTATATTGTTCGACCTCGATGTTGGTTGGTCGCCTGGCGTTGATATTTATCGACTCTATCACCTGAATGGGGTCGATTGTCGCCCCATAATTGCATCCCAGTGCTATCGGTGCTATCCCGCACCGTCCAGTCCTCATCTCCAGGACCTCATCTTTGCTGGAGATGGTTGTTACCCCCATTCTACTTGGCCTTGTCTCCACTTCAATCCTATCTCTTCGAACACCCAATTCTCGACTAATGTAAAGGCTGCCATCGTCTGTCCTTTGCTTTGACCGAACTTAATTGGTGTTTCCTTGCATTGGTTAGCTCTATGTCCACCTGTCACACATCGAGGACAGATGAAGTGATGAAGTGCGTTCGTGTGTAATTGGCATTTGTTGTTTGGGTTATAGCCATCCTTGTATAGTACGCTGCGTATCGCATTTGCGTTCGTACCTAGATCCCTACTGTTCTTATTGTTTGGGTTCGGCCTACTGGGCGTGATGGGGTTATGTTTATTTGTGTTGTTATTCTTCCCCTGTCCGCTCCATGGTGTGGCCCTACCCTTGGCTACATGTGGACTAGTAGTCCCCTGTGTCGCTGAGTATGGCAGCGATTGTCTGAGCTTTGGCAATGCGTTCGCCGCGTTGTGTTCTGGTTTCGGCCTATTGTATTCGGTCTTTGGCCACTTTCCCAGACTATCCTCGCTATAGACTGGGTCTGTGATCAATTCGGCTTTATAGTTTAGGAAGCTCGACATTTCTTCTAGGCCCGGTTCCGCACCCTTCCTCTCTCGAGTGGAGAAAGCGATTTTCCTCCACTTGTTGCGCAGCCAGATCGGTAGTGCCTGAGCTATCGTGGTGATGTTATTAGATGCGTTGAGTTTGTATGGCGCGTCTAGCGTCTTTAACACAATTAGCGCCTTCTTGACGTTGTTCGCCATCGTCTTTATGCTAACGGGGTTATCCTGTAGGCCACCCGATGTTATACCTCTCAGGGTTTGCCGGATGATCTTGGCCGGGTGCCCGCACTCCATGTCTAGCGCCCGCCATGCTGTCGTGAAGCCACCCTTGATACCCTGGTACTGCCTCACGATGTCGTATGCTGGGCCTCCTGTATACACCTGTAGATATTTTAGGCACTCCACCTGCGTCAGGTTCTTCGTCAATATTTTATTGCTGTACATGCGCCGAAATTGCAGGTATTCTTCCGGCCTACTTCCAACGAATTTAAATGGCTCTACGGGTGGTAACTCGATCCTGGTCTTTAATGCATCGATTAATGTAGCCATTCCCATCGCCTGTGCTTCCAATGGGTTCGATGGATGCTGTACAGATTCTCCCGTTGGGTGCAGTCCGCCCGTCCTATCTGTTGCCCTTCTCTGTATCGGGTATATCATTAGGGGTAGCGGCCCCCCTCATATTTCCGTGTTGCATGATCTGTTCTCGTCCAGGGGGTTCGATGTTCTTATTCCTGTTTGAGTATATTGTTGATATTGTAATGGGGGAATGTCACCCTGCCCCCCCCCCCCCCCCCCCCCCTACCGGTATGTTTGGTACTGGGGTTGATGTTAATATATTGGGGCCCATGCACCTATCCGCAATAGCTCTCCCCTCTCCTGGATATATGTTATGTCCTTGCATGCTATAGTCATACTGTTGTGCTGGTACCGGTATAGGCCTATCCACTTCTGGCCTACCTACCGGTATGTACTCCGCAACTTCTGGGTTTAATCCCGTCGCCTGCACTGCCCTATCGCCTTCGCCTACATTATCTCTCCCAGCATGGCCTATAGTATGTGCAGTA
>JAUCBJ010008665.1:0-73761 GCA_032718475.1 Nemertoderma westbladi
TATATCAGTTGATGAAACCTTTAACATCATATCGTAGAGAAACTCTATATGTGGTATGTCTTTATCGTAATGTAACTGTAAATATTTGCTTTCCTTGTCTGTAATAATTACTTTTTTTTCTTGTACATTTATTTTTACTTTAAGTCGGTCAGATAAAGCTACTTTATCGTCCGTATCTAGCTCTGAAAAGACACCTTCGTTACTAATTTCATAATTCCATTCATACCACAATGAATTTACTTCCAATGCTGTTAAGTTAAACCCATTATAATACCTAAGACCAATAGCATCAGAATATCTAGCTGAAATCTCCCATAGTCCCATATAAGTCGCTCCTTTATATTTGCTTACAAAACCAACAAAAGATGGGTTGGTTAAATTAACAACATAACACTGATTTATTATTTCGAGTGGTGGTGATAACAATTCTAATATTTCTGTCTTACTCTGAAGCAATAAATTAATGAGTGATTTGTTTAGAATTTGACATTTGCCTTGCTTCTGAATATATACGTTTTCAGTAATAACACAGGTGGAAATATTTAACTTTCCTCTTGTAAATTCTATATTAGGATAAATATTACCTCTTGAAACTGGTGATTCCTTTTGTCGGTTGAATAATATTTCTAAGACGTCTAGAAGGTAGAGTGTATCCAGGTAAGAGAAGCACGTTGTTACATTGCTATCGCATGAGAGTAATATAAAGTACTTGCCATAAACAATACTACAGGTATATTTATTAAATGTAAATTTCCAAGTATTGCTTGAAGTTTTTTTAAATAAATCCATAATTAGAATGAAAACTATTTTGAAAAATAAAAACTAAATAAATGATTATTAGATTGTAAAACTTCGGTTTATATGGTTGCTTTAATACAGCAGAGTGACTTACAGTGAGGAATATAGTAGCTTCGTGTAACAGATGCAACGTGTACAGATAAATTTATTACATTAGCGTGAGTTAGAGAGTGAAATAGCAGTAACGTGTAACAGATGCAACGTAATCAATGCTAGCCCTGTCATTCTAACTTATATTCAACTTAGTTGATCGATCAGTTACAACGATAAAAGAAATTGATTATTATTAATAGTCAAATTAATGTATTCTACGCTATAGTAATTATGTTAAGGAACTAGAAGCTATTTATAAACATCTGCTACCGGTGATGAAGATGAAGAATTCAATGACTATGGTATAACTCAGATATTTATCGCCTTTTTCTCTCGAGGTTGGATGGGGGAGTGAGTGGAGGAATGTGGGGAGTTATAATGGTCCCGAGTTCGAACCCTGTTGAATATTTTGTTATCTGAAAAATTGCAAAATTAAATTTAGTTACTAGTGAAAAATAGTAGAAGTTACCTGTAGACACCTCTAGCGTCTGTAAAATAAAGGTTGGTAAATATGAAAATACTGGTTGCTGAAAAATTGCGATTTGAAAAATAGTAGAAGTTACCTGATGCTAAGTGTAGACACTCGAACACCTGTAAAATAAAGGCTTATGATTGGACGGATGAGTAGCGTTGGGGGACTAATAACGCCTCTAGCGGAAGATGCGGGAACTTGAGAAGTTGCCATGGTTACGGATTAAATGCTGACATCTGATTGGTTGAAATAATAACGACCACCGCTAAAGGTTGAAATAGTGGCTTCTGATTGGACAGAGTACCAGAAATGGACGGTAATGATGGGCTACGGGTGACCATGGCCGGGTGTCATAGTATTGTATACTACTGCTCTCCTTGTATCCCTTTCTCCATAATTAGGGGTGTAGTTACATAATCATTACTACTAGAGGGAATACAACAGAGTTTGTAGTTAGTTGTGAGGAGACGTGAGAGTTTCGTCTGCCCTTTGGGCTTCGACAACGCTCTAACCTCCTACCCATAGCCTAAGATCTAGGGTTTCTTTAATGACACGCTGCTTCTTATCTAAAATTTTTTTGCCGAAATAAAAAACGAATTTGGGCTAAACTGGCTGTGAGTCTAAAATACTCACCTTTTGATCCCAAACTATTATCAGAAAATAAGCAGTCAAGAATTAGTAATAAATATAGGGGAGTCTATTTATTTGATGTAACTTATTGAAACAAGACCGTGTAAAATTTAATTAAAATTTTAAGAAAGGCTCGCAAGTCTTCCTCTCTTGTTTCTCTAATTTTAAGTTCCACCCGACTGTACCCTGAAATCTATTCACTGGAGAAAATTTTAAAAATTTTTCAAATCCAAATGGATTGTCTAAAATTTCGAAAATGTCTCAATATTGTGAGTTCCAAGTAGAATTCCATTTCTTATACCTACAAATCCCGCTCCTATGTGACACATAAGGGTACTACCCTCAATGTTCACATATAAAGACAATGGAATTCTACCGCTGTCCTTACTACGGTGTACAGGTACGTGGAAATCTATTTGTAAACTCCTAATTATTTACTAGTATTAGGTGGAGATTTGTAGTCTCCAGACTCGTTACGAGTCTCTTCAAGAAGTACGAGACGTTGAGTCGGTCTGTCTACTGTACGACCGTCAATTGTCCGTACCGTCACAGTTCTTGTCACTCCATCCATAGATGGATGTGTGGCTAAAATTACACCTGTTATCCAGAAGCGTCTTTTTAGATTCACTTCCGCTAACAGCACGTGATCTCCCGGCTTTAATGCGCGGGTGTTATTGTACCAGTTTGTTCTGGCAGAAATAGAGGGCAAATAATGGTTTTGCCATATTTCCCAGAATTTGTTAGCCAGTAGTTGCGTGATTTTCCACGCTTTTCTACCGTAGCTGTCGCTTTCTATTGGAATAGAAATCGGCGTCAAAGTGGTCGGTGCCTGCATTAGCAGGTGTGCCGGTGTCAAAGCGAACTGAGATTGTTTGTCATCGGGTACTAATACTATTGGTCTAGTATTTAGTATTGCCTCGATTTCAACAAACAATGTTGTCAGTTGGTCGTCTGTTAATATGTGGTTTACTGGAATGACCTTTGCCATGGCTGTCTTTATAGATCTAATCAATCTCTCCCAGACTCCGCCTCTCCAAGGACTATCTGGAGGGTTGAACTTCCAAACAATCTTGTGAGGTTGTAGTTCGTTCGAGATTTGATCATGATCTAATTTCTTAAAGGCTCTAGCAATCTCATTCCGAGCACCAACAAAGTTTGTCCCTTGGTCTGAGTACAAGCATTTTACTAGTCCGCGTCTAGCGATAAATCGCCGCAGTGCTAGTATAAACGCGTTGGTGGAAAGATCCATCACACGTTCAATATGAACTGCCCTACTGGACATACATGTGAAAATCAGTCCCCAGCGTTTTACTAGTATACGTCCACGTTTCGTATGTATGGGACCAAAGCAATCAATTCCAGTCTCTGTAAAAGGTGGTCTGAATGCTTGAAGTCGTGCTTGTGGTAGTTCACTCATTTCTTGGGTACCTATTCTAGAATGTACCTTTTTACAAATAATACACGTACGTGTCACTGAACTTAATGCTTTACTGGGTCTAATTAATACAAATCTAGTACGTAAGTAGGAAAGACAGTGGTGTCTTCCAGCGTGTTTCAGATGTAAATGTGCGTCCAGTATCATTGCACGTTGTAGTTCGTGGTGTTGCGGTATTATTATTGGGTACCTAAAGTTTGTGTTAAAGTCAATGTTTTGAAGCCGAGATTTATGACAAATTAAGCCATTATAAATAATCGGACTCCAACTCAGTATTGGTGACGACTTGATTGGTTGACCTTGATTTATAGATGTGAATTCGCGCGCGAAATATCGCAGTTGGTAATGGCGAATTAATTTAATCTCACACCTGTCAATCTCAGCCAATGTAAGTCGACGTGTAAAGTCGCGTTTGCCTTTAACGTATTGTACAAAACGTACAATCCACGCTAATTTTCGGCAAGCGTTTGTCCAAGAATCTGTTAAGTTTACAATACGGTCGACATGAGTATTTGTGACGTCATCAGGTAAGTCAATGGAGATTTTGGAAGGTTTTGAATTACTAGAAGGGCCCACGGGTCCGCCGGTAGGTATTCCCTTGTTGACTGTTGATCCGTCCGGGTCTACAAGTAATTTGTCCTTCTTCGTCTTCTTACCTTGATCGTCAGTACTTTGTAAGTCGATCGTTAATGGTGGTTTGAACTCTATGGGGTCAGCAGGTTTCGGTAAACTTATTTTCCTGCCGACATTAATCCCAGGTCTCACCATAGGTTGCAAGTTCGGTATGTCTCTTGAGCGCAAAGTAACACCTGTATTTACATTAGCGTAGGTACTACCCACATCTGTAATACATGAGGTTTCACCGTGCTTATGGTTGCTCAAGTGTGTCAAAATTGGTAGTTTGTCAATACAAGGCCGCTCCAATAGGGAAACTGCGGCTTTACTGTTTGTCAATACATTACTAATGTCCGGTAGAACATTTTGTGATGTTTCTGACAAAATGTCTAGTCGACTGTCTAGTAATGTGTCTGGCGATACGTCTGGTAACGTATCTGGTTGTTTGTCAATAGAAGGCCGCTCCAATAGGGAAACTGCGGCTTTACTGTTTGTCAGTGTGTTACTAGCGTCTGGTAGAATGTCTGGTTGACCGTCTGGTAACGTGTCTGGTTGACCGTCTGGCGATATGTCTGGTGTAGAAAGGCTCGCAAGTCTTCCTCTCTTGACCTTTGAAGTTATATCTTTCCATTTCGCCTTTGGTTTTTTCTTGAGTTTTGCCGCCGTCGTCTTTTTCTTTGTCTTCCCCTTTTTTGGTTTCTTGATTTCGGCGTCCTTCGGGATAGTGTTAGATTTGTTGTCGTATAACGGAGGCCAATCTTGTGTCGATTTCTGCAAGAATTGGGGTCCGTGTTGCCAAAATTCTTTGTTCTCCGGTTTACAGAATTCCTCAGGCATCATTCCTCGCGACGCAATATCAGCTGGGTTTTGTGGTCCGGGACAATGTCGCCAATCCTCTTTTATTGAACGGTCTAGAATTTCTGCGCGACGGTTAGCTACGAATGTCTTGAATTCAAGCGTGTCGTTGTTTATGTAAAATAAAACCAACGTCGCGTCAGTCCAATAAAATATCTGTAAACTCGACTGTAGTTCTGTCTGTATGAGGTTCACGATGGTGGTTGACAGGGTTGCGGCTTGTAGCTCGGCTCGTGGTGTCGTCATATACTTAGTAGGCATGGTCTTAGCCTTAGAAGTAATGAGCGAAACATCGAACTCGTCTGATTCTACTTGTCTGCGCAAGTACGCTGCCACACCAAAACCGTTGTCACTGGCGTCAGAAAAACAGTGTAGTTCCAAGTTGTCAGGAAATGTACTTTGTAATGGAAAGTAAACCCTGGGTATGGAATAATCCTCTAGCGAAGATAATTCCGCCTCCCAGGTCTTCCATAAGTCCACTTGGTCTGATGAGATCGGCTCGTCCCATGTTAGTCCATCCTTCCATATACTGCGCATATAAATGCGGGCTTGCAGTATCACTGGACTGATGAATCCTAATGGATCGAACAATCGGCTCAACTTTGACAAGCATGATCTCTTTGTCAGTGTGTTCTCTTGACTGTCCAGTCTCACTTTCACTCGGAAGTTGTCTGTGTTTGGGTCCCAAAAGAGCCCCAACACCTTAGTCGTCGGTAGTGGTTCGAACTCTAGGTCTATGTCACCACCTCCACGCTCAGTCGTCCCGAATGAGTCTACTAATTCGGCACTGTTTGAGGCGAATTTGGTGAGGTTAAAACCTCCGCCCGCTAAGCAGTCCCGTAATTGATGTGCTACTGTTGTAGCACGTTCTACTGTGTCGCAACTTTGTAATCCGTCGTCTACGTAAAAGTCACGTTCTACGATTTTAATTATCTCTGGGTCATATAGATGCTTCTGATCTCTAGCGGCCTGCTTTAGGGCATACATCGTGCAATTTGGGCTGTCTCTGGCACCGAAAACGCGAACTTGCATTTGGTAAGTCGCTGGTGGTAGACTTAAGTCTCCTTCCGGATACCAGAGGAACCGCAAACTGTCTCTGTCTCGCTCTAACGCTTTCACTTGGTGAAACATCGCTTCAACGTCGCAAGTAAAGGCTACTTGACGCTGACGGAAGCGCATAATCACCCCCATAAGATAATTATTCATGTTTGGTCCATCCATCAACTCACTATTGAGGGACATTCCCTCAAACAGAGCCGCACAGTCGTTGACTACGCGTACTTTGTCTGGTTTGTCGGGGTGTCTCACATAGTGATGTGGCAAGTAATAGGTTTGGTCAGTCACTATCTCCGGGTTAGTCATTCGGATAGCGTATCCTTTAGTCAAATACGTCTCCATCTGAGTGTTGTACTGCAGATGGGCTTTCTCGTCCTTTAATAGACGTTGCCGTATTGAGTGTAGACGTCTCAAGGCTAGTGGATAGTTGTTTATAAGTTTAGGACTTTGGCTACGCCATAACATCCCCACCTCATAATGTCCGTCTTTCGTCTGGCGGATAGTATCTTCCATGATCTTCAGAGATTGTTTCTCCTGTTCCGACATACAAGGTTCGTAGCTACCAGGTTCAGCTGTATCTTGTTCTAACCACCTGATAGTCTTCTCCGTTAATTCTTTGTCCAATGCGGCTTGTTCCATTTGATGATTTCTCAACGCGTCATCATCGATATCGACGGGCACCGTTGAGGTTATTGGGGTAGGTAGACTCGCAAGCCTATCATCTGTCGTCGATGGAATCTCTAGCTGACTCGTCTTCTCCCCAAGTTCTAAACTCACCTGGTGGGTTAGCTGCTCCTTGTGACTTATCATACTAGTTACACGTCTGTCATGTTTTGTCGACTGTAGTGTAGTATGGTTCACGTCGTGTGAAAAGGAATGAATTGAATTTGTAGTTAATAAACTACATGTACTCTGTACATCGTCTTCCTCGTCACTTACGTCTAGTGTGCGCACAGGCGCTCGAGTATACCACCCTATCGGCGTTCTGCAGGCGTATGCGTTTCCCGCTACGACTGCCGATGGTCTGGTTTCCCACACCTGATGTAGGTTGAATTGGTCTGTCCCGATCAGCATTGCTACCGATCTATAATTGACAGGACATTCGGGTACACCAAGGTGTCTGAAATACTTACGGTCCTCTAGAGATTGTTCCGGCACTGGACCTAATAGGTTACTAAAGTCCTTCGTGGCCGCAAAGGTTAGATCTTTAAAGGGTAACAAAGACCTCTCCCTCTCGCTGTGTTGCGATTTCGGAAGAAGAGAGTCTAAGTCCAACTTAACTCGTGTCACTGGTATTGCACGCTGTCCGTGCATACTACTTACAGTATAACTGACGCGCTTACCTTGTTTGAGATCCGTCACGACGTCAGCTATCTTTTCGTCCACGTAGCTATGAGATGAGGCTGAATCTAGAATCGCGTAGATTCTTTTGCTCCCTTTTGTGCCAGTAACCTTAATCGGAATTACACTGAATCCCTTCAGTTGGTCAGTAGTCAGAAGCGCGATCGACGGTTGTTCGTCTCCATTGGAATATTCGTCGTCGTCTTCTAACTCCTCGTCCGACGATCCGGATTGTTCTGAGAAGCAATCCTCAATATGGGTCACGAAGGTTGGAGTCGTTTTCGATTCTCGTTTTCGGTAGGCCGCATCACATCTCGCTGCTGCTTCCGGGTGTTCCCTGGCGAAGCGTTTTGTCGGCGTGTGGCTGTCTGTGTGGAGCAGACCGTCGTGGTTGCGTCCACAGGATGGACAAGTGTCGGTATTTGGGCAATCTTTACGGACGTGTCCGTGTCGCGTACACCGCCAACAAGAGTCCAATGGCCGTATTTGCAGCCGTCGTTCTTCCGAGTTCAACTCGCGAAATTGTCGAAAACCTCGTAACTTGTGACCGATATACCGCTTGCCTAAATGCTCACAGTATTGGCAGCCGCTGAAGTCGGTACTAAGTTGTTGTCTCGTCTGTTTTGTCCCAATGGGCGCAGATACCCTACTACCGTCCGAGAATTGTCGTGATTCCGTCGGTGTGGCGTAAGTGGCCGTCTTAGTGGATGTTGTCTGGGGTTTTTGTCGGTTGGAGGATGGCAATGTGATCCCTTCTGCCACGATGTGCTGGTCGGTGTAGTTAGATCGAGTTTCTACTACCGCCTCCCTGGATATTAAAAGGTACACATCTTCTAATTTTAAGAATCCTCCCCGCTCTTCTCGCTGGTATTCGACCTTCCTCCACTCCCGACGAAGTCGATGGTGGAGTCGTCCTATTATCTTTAATAGGACTGTAGGGGTATTCCCGTAATCAAGTTGTCCAATTGATCTTAAGGTAGTGATAGCGTTCTTGATCTCGTCAGCTAGTTTTAGTAAGTCGACGGGTTTAGTGATAGCCCCTCCCTTACAGAGTTCCTCTATTACTGACCTGGCCATGCTCACTGTACCTCCGTATATCGAAGTTAAACGATCGTACGCTAGTTTGAAAGCGTCCGGTACACCGACGAAAGTCTCCGCCAAACGTTTAGGTTCTCCTGACAACGTTTGGAGCAGGTAATTGAACTTCTCCCGTGATGTAAAGGCGCACACGGCGATCTGGGATTCGATATAGTCTACGAAAGTATGCCAGTGTTTTGAGCTACCGGAAAACTTCGGTGGTTGTTGTACCGGCAATCCTTGTCTGGCTGCGAATTTCGCTATCTCTTCGGCAACGTTCAGAGTTTCGCGTCCTTGGTTGGTAATCTGGTTGATATCCCTTCTTGGCGCTTTTCCCTGATACGATGTGGGGTTTGAAGGTACCGGTCTTTGTGGTTCCTTCGGGTGTCTATTGTGTTCGAATTCGGAATTTCTCGAACTGTCGGTGTAACCTTCCTCCAGACGCTCTTCAATCCGGGCCAACTTGTTGACAATGTCGGCGAATTGTTGTGTACTGATTGCGTCCGTTGGTTGTAACGCCTTTTGTGTTGGTGTATTCTGTGGAGGATTGTCGATAAATGAATTATCCGAACGCTCACGTTTACATTTGTCGGCCGCTCCTGTTCTAAATACCTCGCGTTCCGGGTAATCCGACTCGCTCGAAGTACTACTGTCACCTGGATACGGTGGTCGACGCGCTCGAGTCCGTTGCGCCGTTCGAATCCTAACATTCCGTTTCGGAACATCGTCTACTGGTTTCCGTTGTTCGGTAGGCTCGCAGGTCTTCCTCGAAGTCGTAGATTGCGATGTAAACTGATTAAACGGTCGCGTATCCACTGGTCTCCGTTGTTCGGTAGGCTCACAAGTCTTCCTCGAAGTCGTAGATTGCGATGTAAACTGAACCGGTGGTCGAGTGACAGCGTTTGAATCTAAAGGCCTTGTAGGCCTAAACGTCATTGGGTAAGCGTAGTGTGTAACGGGTTTTGGCGTCAGAGGTGGACTCACCTGTTTAGTCGTCAGTAATACAGGTTCGACTAATAAACTACTACGATCTGTAATCGGTGGGTTACTTACCTTGACTTTCGGAATAGGCGACGACGTTGCTCTTGGCGGTGTAAACTCGTCCGGAATAACAAACCTGCGTTCCGTCGCACCATGGATAGGAGAAATGTTACTACTACCCGCAATCGAAACAGGTTCCTTAGTCGTAACTGGTGCAAACATATGAGTTACCTGTGGGAATCGTTGACACAAGTCCTTTACTAATTGTCGTTCCCGTCCGGGTGCTCCTACGCTTCCTTCTTTCTTTCGTTCCTGAATTTGGCGATGTCTTACCTCTATCTGGTCCAAGTCATGTCCGTCTCGAGATCTCATCGATCGATCGCGGGCCTTTTGATCCAGATCTTCCTCGGCGTTCGCTAATTCTCTCGCCTTCTTCTCGAGTTCGAAACGAAGTTTAACTTCTTTCTCGCGTTGTTCCGTTTGTTGTTGTTGCGCCTCGAGTTCCGCTTGTCGTATAGCTGACTGGGCCTTTATTTGCCGTGTCTTCATCTCTGCTCTGGCTTCTAAAACTAACCGGTTTCTCTCTAACTCCGCCGCTGCCGCTGCCGCTTGTCGCTCTGACTCAGCCGCTGCCGCTGCTGCTGTTTGTTGCGCAATGTCCAACTCTAACTTTTCCATCTCGGCTGCTTCCAACTCGGCTTGTTCTTGCAGATGGGAGATTCTTGCTATATTTGCAACGCGTAGCTTCTCTTCCTCTACTGCTGCTTGTAGCATTAGAAGTTGAGTTTGTTCCTCCATTTCTCGTCGTTGTCGGTAGAATTCTTGCTGTTGTCGAGCAACTTCTGACGTAACCATACTTCCCTCGCCAATCTCGCTACGAATACTCACCAACGATTGATCCAATATTCCCGGTGCCGATTCAATTTGTGCGAATGAAGTTTCCCTCGTAGCCTCCGGCACGGTTTCCCAATCTCCGACGTCCTCGCCGCACATGCGTAAGTGATCCGTCAGGTGTTTCAATTGTCCATCCAGTCGGTACAGTTCCTGTTCTTCCTCGGGTTGTAATAATTCGTCCGAAACTGACTCACCTAACAACTGGTCCGCTTGTTCCTGTTGTATCTGTCTAATCGTCGACTTAAACTGAATCAGTTTCTCTCTAGCGATCATTAGTTTCTCGAGGATTCTAAGTTGAGTATCCATGTCCTGTCTCTGTCTAGCTAGATCTTGTAGGCCAACTAGATTATCTACGGACTTATATACTTTACTCTGTACTCTAACCTGGAGGGTGTAGAACTCGAATCGAGACATCGGAGCGGTCAACCCGTCTAATATGCGTTGGCCTTCTCCAATACTCCTGGTAATATGCGCCATGTAACCACCGACGCTTCTAACCACACTTTCTGTGCTTCCTGCTGAACTTACCATCTCCGTTTCCCTATATCTAGGTTGCGGAACAGTTAGAAAGTCCTCGGTCCTGCCGTCACCTCGTACTACGGCATCCGGTACTCCCGTTGGATGTACTGGTGACGCACACGGTGTAGGTTCGGTAGGCTCGCGAGTCTTCCCCTGTTGTTCTTCCGCTGCTGACTTATCCGCGTCACATGAGTCATAGTCGGTTTGTGTATTCTTCGTATAGTCTTGTTTGTCACTCATTTCGGTAGTTGTAAGTCAAGTAAAGTGAGTGTCAATGTATCGAATTTACCGTATTTATATCTAAACGGTACTAATTACAGTCATATAAAATTAGCCTACCGGCCGATTTTATAGCAGATGGATAAAATTAGCCTAAACGGCCAATTTTACAGCAAATAAATGTCACGGAATAAGTATATAATAAAATTAGCCTAGCGGCCAATTTTATAACAAATAAATCGGATAACGATATGCGTTATCAAAAGGTAAATTAAATACAATAATTACGGACTAATTCAGCAATGAACAAAGAAATCATACGGAATGCATAAATACTTGAGACAGTGGAACCCACAATAATTTTAACTAATACGGTAATGCCTAACTTATTTATGCAACTTTTCGAACTCACCCACTCCAATAATTCTCCAGAAAAACAGATTCCCAGATACAAACCGAACGTGAACCTTTCCGTTTCCAGCGTTGCGGACGAAACGCGATTTTCTCAACCAAAGTTGTTGAGTTATCTATCTCCCAAACTTGCTAAACACGGTCTTGCTCCCGTTACAGTCTAGAAATGAGTTCTGAATCCTGAAAAACAAAAGAGTTAGGTTTTACTTTACGAAAAATTTTGTACCGGTACAATATGGTATTTAAACCCTTTTAAACACCGGTATTCAATTCCAAAATATTTTACACGCGGTTCAAATCAAATTTTATTTCAAAAAATTAGCACTTAGCTAATCAAATATAAATTTTTACCTCAAAATACAGAATTTTCAAATAACTTTAGTCCTACCGAACCGTAGTTCAGTAAAACATATTCCTACTAATTTAGGAAATATGTTAAAATAATCATATTCCTACTAATTGAAGAGACAGCAACAATACCTGCAATATCCTACTGTAAAGTTTGTGAATCAAATCATAAATCCGACCTTCTCACCAAAACAGTAAACTCTAAGTAAGCGAATATATTGCAGTATCGATCTCTTATAACCGGTGAGGCAGAAAACAGTCTACGAGCAGACAAACTTCGATAAAACAAAATCCCGCGCAGCGAATCCTAAAATCAGGCTGACTCACTGACGGACTAAGGGGCTCGTATACTTTGCCGCGGTGTGATTTATATGGTTGGGCAAAGGGACGCTAGCTAGGTACAGGCAGAGATTTGGAGATGTCTAACTAGCGAGCAAAGTGCAGTAAGGACGAAAGTTAATTTTATATATTTTGAGGTGTAAATAATTTCTAACGCGCGTGTGTTAATTCTGAACGGTCAAAAGCAGTTTTGCTCCTTCACATATATAATTACTGGGTACGGTGTGCATTTTACGAATATTCTAATTTTATAACTTGTAGGTCCAATACTCACGAATGATAAGGTTCCTTCCCCTCTTGCGTATTTCCAGGACTCAAATTCAGGCATAGGGTTAATGCTACGCCCAGAATTCGGCAATTTTAGGTACCAGGTCCCTGATACTAAGAAGAGATGTGTTAGTTTACTACTGTAGGCGTACAGTTACTAATAGCTATCCTGGCTCCTATCTAGAATTTTAGTCACCCAGGTAGTCCGGGTAACTTCCTATCAGGGCGTTGGCGGGGACACGGTAGATGTTAGTATCCCTAATAGCCTCAATTTATTTGCGCCTAGTGTAAACTGCCCTACCGCCTGAACGGTACAATCCTAATTCAGGTGAAAACACAATAACCCTCCTAGCCTACAAGTTCTGATGTAATGGACACCGTTGTACGGCAAATAGTCACAGACGCACCTGTACTTAGCAAGAGTTAAGCGTACAGTTTGCTGCACCCTAACCAATGTGTATGCCTTGTACCGGTGTGCCTACGTCCTATCTGCGTACTAGTATCTGCCTGCGCTCTCTCCCTCCCCCGTAGGAATATGAAGGTCTACTGCGGTTTTTCCTGAATCAAGACAGTACAGTCCCTATGATGTAATTTTAGGCTTACAGCGTGTCACTACGTCTACCTTTTGATCTTTTGGTCTTATACTTAGGTAGCAAGGATCGAACGCTGTCTAACCTTTCAGGCGATGGGCGAATAACTCTAGATGGTATTGCGGGTTGTCTCTCGTCTACATTCCCCCGATGTTCCCGTTCATTGCTGCGGCCCGATCTCTAGCCTGCCATCCTGTCCCTTAGTTGGGTTCACCGTGGTGAATCATAGTAAAACAGATAGGAAAAGCAGATTAGCGATAATTCTGACTTTATTACAGAAGATATAATTATAATACAATGTAATCTGAAAACTAATGACAGAATAAACAAATATCAGATAACTGAATAACTGAGAGAATAATAACTAATGAACAAATCGCACCTTTTTATAGCAAATTTGTGCTGCAATCAATCGAGAAAATTCTCGATTGTTCTATAGGTTCTAACAGGGTTTTAAAGATAGCTATTGGTCCAGCTAATATATAACTTGCACGACATTGGTTACAATCAAATAACTACAGTCTCATTGGCACAGACAAATGCAATTAATTTGTAGCGGTTAATTTAAATGAGTTGAAATTCTGCACAAAAAATAATTCGCACTTACTAGGATTCGAACTCAATACCTACTACACATATAATTTCCAACGCTCTACCGACTGAGCTACTGAACCACTTGACCGATGGGTGTACAAATGATAGAACCAATACGAATGAGAACTCAAAGCAATCTTTACAAAGTTAATCCGAATAAAATAAAATTTTGAAAATCCACGGCATTTAGGGAATATAATTCTATAGAGCCGCTTAACAACATATTGGATATTGGGTTCCGTTTTGGATTTCTCCTTACAGAAACTGAAGTTGCAATAACTTTGAGAGTGTGAATGGATTTTGATAAATTACGTCAAACATTTTCTACTTCGATGCTCTTTCAACACATTTAATAAAATTTAAGAAATTCCACCAAAAATATTTATTTTACTTTTTTCGCCGGGAAAAAAGTAAAATCCGTCAAAAATCAATTAATACTATCCTATGGGTTACATTTTTCACCAAGGGAAAAAGTGCTCCCGATTTTAAGGTTTATTCGAGGCTTATTCCTATATCACAAATCTATCAGCAATACTCCATCATTTAAATAAATATAACATTACGACTTGGAAAGCTGAGCTATGAACATTTTTTATCTATTGCTTAAGTAGGGCCTATATACTATACATATTTTATTTTATAATTAGACTTTAAGTTATTTATATACAATGGAGTTAATTGATCTTATTAGATTCTACAAACCGCATCTGTAAACCAATTCCTGATGAAGACTCCCAACTCCCTCGGCTATCTCAGTTACTTACGGGTTTGGCACGACAATAGTGGGCACGGGGGTAGCGCTTCTTGGTTTCTCGAGAAAATTATTGTGGAGGATTTACAGACGAAGACCAGGTCGGTATAGTGAGTTAATGTGTTTGTACAAAACTTCCTTCTCAGGTCGTCATGGGTCTTTGTTTTAACCAAAATTAAAGTTTGTAGTTTATCAATAACTTTATTATCTAACTTACGGTGTATTATTTTATTATTTAGGTATTACTTTATTATCTATATATTGTTTTATTATATATTTATTATTTTATTATTTAGGTATTACTTTATTATCTATGTATTGTTTTATTATATATTTATGATTTTATTATTTAGGTTTTACTTTATTATCTATATATTGTTTTATTATATATTTATTATTTTATTATTTAGGTATTACTTTATTATCTATATATTGTTTTATTATATATTTATTATTTTATTATTTAGGTATTACTTTATTATCTATGTATTGTTATATTTTATATTTATTATTTTATTATTTAGGTATTACTTTATTATCTATATATTGTTTTATTATATATTTATGATTATATTATTTAGGTATTACTTTATTATCTATGTATTGTTTTATTATATATTTATGATTTTATTATTTAGGTATTACTTTATTATCTATGTATTGTTTTATTATATATTTATTATTTTATTATTTAGGTATTACTTTATTATCTATATATTGTTTTATTATATATTTATTATTTTATTATTTAGGTATTACTTTATTATCTATATATTGTTTTATTATATATTTATTATTTTATTATTTAGGTATTACTTTATTATCTATATATTGTTTTATTATATATTTATTATTTTATTATTTAGGTATTACTTTATTATCTATATATTGTTTTATTATATATTTATTATTTTATTATTTAGGTATTACTTTATTATCTATGTATTGTTATATTATATATTTATTATTTTATTATTTAGGTATTACTTTATTATCTATATATTGTTTTATTATATATTTATGATTTTATTATTTAGGTATTACTTTATTATCTATGTATTGTTTTATTATATATTTATTATTTTATTATTTAGGTATTACTTTATTATCTATATATTGTTTTATTATATATTTATTATTTTATTATTTAGGTATTACTTTATTATCTATATATTGTTTTATTATATATTTATTATTTTATTATTTAGGTATTACTTTATTATCTATGTATTGTTTTATTATATATTTATGATTTTATTATTTAGGTATTACTTTATTATCTATATATTGTTTTATTATATATTTATGATTTTATTATTTAGGTATTACTTTATTATCTATATATTGTTTTATTATATATTTATTATTTTATTATTTAGGTATTACTTTATTATCTATGTATTGTTATATTATATATTTATTATTTTATTATTTAGGTATTACTTTATTATCTATATATTGTTTTATTATATATTTATGATTATATTATTTAGGTATTACTTTATTATCTATGTATTGTTTTATTATATATTTATGATTTTATTATTTAGGTATTACTTTATTATCTATGTATTGTTTTATTATATATTTATTATTTTATTATTTAGGTATTACTTTATTATCTATATATTGTTTTATTATATATTTATTATTTTATTATTTAGGTATTACTTTATTATCTATATATTGTTTTATTATATATTTATTATTTTATTATTTAGGTATTACTTTATTATCTATGTATTGTTTTATTATATATTTATGATTTTATTATTTAGGTATTACTTTATTATCTATATATTGTTTTATTATATATTTATTATTTTATTATTTAGGTATTACTTTATTATCTATATATTGTTTTATTATATATTTATTATTTTATTATTTAGGTATTACTTTATTATCTATGTATTGTTATATTATATATTTATTATTTTATTATTTAGGTATTACTTTATTATCTATATATTGTTTTATTATATATTTATGATTATATTATTTAGGTATTACTTTATTATCTATGTATTGTTTTATTATATATTTATGATTTTATTATTTAGGTATTACTTTATTATCTATGTATTGTTTTATTATATATTTATTATTTTATTATTTAGGTATTACTTTATTATCTATATATTGTTTTATTATATATTTATTATTTTATTATTTAGGTATTACTTTATTATCTATATATTGTTTTATTATATATTTATTATTTTATTATTTAGGTATTACTTTATTATCTATGTATTGTTTTATTATATATTTATGATTTTATTATTTAGGTATTACTTTATTATCTATATATTGTTTTATTATATATTTATTATTTTATTATTTAGGTATTACTTTATTATCTATATATTGTTTTATTATATATTTATTATTTTATTATTTAGGTATTACTTTATTATCTATATATTGTTTTATTATATATTTATTATTTTATTATTTAGGTATTACTTTATTATCTATATATTGTTTTATTATATATTTATTATTTTATTATTTAGGTATTACTTTATTATCTATGTATTGTTATATTATATATTTATTATTTTATTATTTAGGTATTACTTTATTATCTATATATTGTTTTATTATATATTTATGATTTTATTATTTAGGTATTACTTTATTATCTATGTATTGTTTTATTATATATTTATTATTTTATTATTTAGGTATTACTTTATTATCTATATATTGTTTTATTATATATTTATTATTTTATTATTTAGGTATTACTTTATTATCTATATATTGTTTTATTATATATTTATTATTTTATTATTTAGGTATTACTTTATTATCTATATATTGTTTTATTATATATTTATTATTTTATTATTTAGGTATTACTTCCTCTGTAACAATTGGTTGGCTGTAGAACGCGGGGACGGCCGTATTGACCGAACTATTAGCGTCGCCAACAATTCCGATAAACTCGAATTCCGAAACTTATTTAATTCTTCTGTTAGTTTCATCTGTTTTGTTATTATTATTAATTATAGTTTGTATAGATGAACTACTATTAATCTATTTATTTTATGGATGAACCACTACCTCTATATATTTTATAGATGAACCAATCTATTTATTTTATAGATGAACCACGACCTATCCGATGGACATCTATTTATCTCTGTGGCTGCCCGCCCCACTCGGAGTAACTTCACCCGCATTCAACGTCTCACTGCTTGCTTTGCTCTTCTCTCCCTCAACATGATCACCAGCGCTATGTTTTTCGGGAAAGGGGAAGAATTGGAGGGATCTTCGCCACTTGTTGAGGTGAGAATTCAGAGTTCAAGTAAACGTTATTTATATTTTAATATTTAATTCAATGTAAAATAAAGTTGTTTCATTAGGATATTCGTCTCAATGTGATAACATTTATGATGTGAGAATACTATGAGGTTGATCAAGAAAACAACCTACAGTACCTTTGCAAATAAATATTTCAAAGAATTAGAGGTTGAAGTGAAAATAGTTGACTTAGGTTAATAAATTCAAATTTTATTTTTTACTATTTTCCAGACTGCAATTTTATCTTTCCGAATCTGAAAACAAATTTTCATTGCCCTAATACTTTTTAGAATAATTCATTTTTCGTAGACTTCATTAATTGTGTTTTTCTTGTCGGTGATCCTGTTTCTGATGACTGCAAGTAAACAACGGGATTAGACTGTATGTATGTCAGTTTGTCTGTCAGTCGGTCATTTCGAAAAAATTTCAGAAAGCACACTACCTATCTAAAATGCAGACATTCAATGCAATATCATTCACACAGACACAACGCACACAATTTCAAAAACGAATATTTGAAATAAATTCAACGAGATGAAAACATTTATAGCAACAATTTTAGCTAGGTTGTGGGTTTTTATAAATATTGATGAACATCTGAGAGACGGGCAGAATGTAAACGGATTGTGACATCAGTTGAACGGACAAACAGTATAGATTCTGTCAAACGTAAGACAAACATCATAAATGGAATACCAGACCAGGAAAACTCCATAACGAAAATTTCAGTTATGGAGTGTTTATATATTATTTGACTGACAGACATACTGATAGACTGAGTGATAGACTACCTATAAAAAGTTTATAAAATCATGAAAACTGACATTAATTGGAATTGAAAGCACGCAAGGAAAGCCCCACATAGCGGAAAAAATAGTTTCCTTTTAATTTTGTTTTTATTTTATAACTATCATTTTAAACAATTTTGGCTAGTATTTCTTGGAGAATGTTATGTAATATGATTCTGTTATGTAATACTGCATGATTTTTCTGAAGTACTGTAGGACATACTGTATATTTGAAATGTCCTAGATCAAACAATATTATTGTTGTAAAGCATAATTTTTGGAAGAATTTAACTAAAAAATTTAAATTTTGTTCGAGGATGCCTTTTTTTAAATAGCTTCTTTGAATTATTCCATCTAAAAGGTTTCTTATAATATAATCTCTGCTGTATGCCCCATCTGGGTGGGATATAGTTGTACTGTAGCTTATATGATCAGGGAAACTTATGGACGTTGAATTTGAAACTATCGAAATTTATTGTTACGGTTGTGATAAAGTAATAGAGTGCTCAGTCCAATTTACTCGAATTTCAGATTAAAAATAAATAATTCTATTTTATTATTTTTGCAATTTCTCGCAGATTTTACATTGAAGTTGAATTTTTTCAAATCTTATGGATTTAATTAAATATCTCTAACGTGATTTCACTTATGTCGTCATTTTTAGTCTCTTTTTTTGTGTCATATAAATACAGTTCGTGGGGCCTTCGCGCAGCACTTAGTGAGCAAAGCCTTTAGCATATGGGCACCATTAGCGAGTTGTCTGCCGTTAGTCAGAAGTCTTCAACACAATACTCGTCCTCCTCCTGTGCATAGTTGCGTTCGTTCGTTTTTCACCAAACTTCAGATTCTTTCTAAACTTTTGACTGACTACATACGTACCAAGTTTCGTTTAATTTCATCAAGGAATAACCGAGTTATTAGCGATCAAAAATTTACGATGACAGACGACGACAGACGACGACGACGACAGACAACTCGCCAATGGCACCCATATGCTAAGGTTTCGCTCACTTCGTGGCTCGCCCCACATGCCTGCGATGTTTGTTTTTATAGATTGGACCAATCAGACTGAGCCTACTCTCTATACAGATATCTATTCAATCTTGTGTTATCTCATTTATACCAACTCTTCTTATTGTTGAGCTGTTCAGAAAAGCTGCACCTAAAGACTATAACAGAAGAGAAGGAGAATACACTGCGTGTACTGATAATGTGAGTCGATGTAATCATTACTGTATCATAGCATTGATAACACATACTGACTGACTGACTGACCAGTGAATGACTGATTCCTCTGATTGGGTCAATACTCTTTGCACCAAAGCGAAAGTGGGGCCACTGAAGTATGTATAGTTAGTGTCTTTCAACATTTTTGTTTAGTTTTGCAGTACCATTTTAATATTGTTGTCCATCCAGTGCTTCTTTGATTTATCCTATTCATATTATATTTTTTTTTATTTTAATGTACAATTACTACTAATAACTATTACTGTACTTACTGTAGTAATCTTAGTATTTTAGTATTTTTAATGTGCTGAAGGATGATTAGCGGAAATCAACTTCAAGATTACCTTTAAGTTGATTTCAAAGTCAATCTCAAAATTTTTAGAAATACGCTGCCCACTTAACTAATTTTGTATTATGTTGCGATGTATACTGTAGGTGAGTAATAGATTGATTTTCGTTGTTTTAGAATATTCATGAGGTACCTATGAAGCCTGTTGGATGTTACCGCCGTTTTGTTGCTAAGTTCTGTTCCCCTGGAAACGGGAACAGATACTGGCCCCATTGGGTGATCTACATAGCTTACGGGTTGTCTCTGGTATCTATAGTCGCTTCCCTTGGTTTCACTGTTCTATACAGGTTGGTCTACTGGCACGGTGCGCCTTCTGGCGTGTTCGCTCCAATCATACTTAGCATTGTGGATTTCCAAATTGGGTTAAAGCTACCAGAATGCATGATAAGCTGCTTAGTTTTTGAGGAATTAAAGGTTGGAATAATCCAAACCATTGCAGCTTCTCTAGCAAAAGGAACTTTAAACACTTTAAACACAATCCAATTAGTAAACAATTCAGAGAATTATTGAACACATAGAGATACAGTAAGTAAATATGGGAAGCAAACAAAGAAACATACACGTAGAAAATATATCTGGTAAACAACAAAACCAAAAAGAAGAAAAAAAAAACAATCTAAATACAGTAAAGAGTACTTGGTATTATACTTCGAACGAAGGATGCAACATAATACAAATGAATAGTAATATATGCCTGATATAGGAGCTACTGTAATTCTGTTCAATCAAAGTGTGTATTTCGTATACAGCTTAGGTTGATCGTTGCAAGCCATGAGACCACAAACAGTGGAACAGTCCAGATCCCCATCTCGGGAGATACACGGGTATATGGTCTAATTAATAATTATTAGCTAAAAATCGGAAATTAAACGATAGGCCCTATACCAAATATTATTACCACCACCTACACCAACAGGCATTGTCTTCTGAATAATTTTTACCAGTTCCAACTGCTCTTAATTTTTTTAAATATTTCCCCCAGATTTCTCGTCAACCCTTTGTTTGATTTATTTGTTATACATTTCTTAGCTTCTTTGCAGTCACTCATGTGGCATCCTTTGATCTTGAAGCAATCCTCCTCGCATCCGACACACTGTGTGAAAGCAATGGTTATTAAATTAAATTATTGTTAAAAAAACCGATCATAAAATTAATAAAGAATATTATGTATTGGCGACAGTTTTTGGGCGGGTTTGGTGCTAAGAAGATCAACTCTTCTCGCTAGGTGGTATTATTTCTTAGAAGAACACTGGTCTTTGTACTCCTTACCCATTTGTGTGTCATGTATGGAGATTTGTTAGAAAATTAAATGTCGCGAACATAGTTCTAATTTTGGGGGAACTTTGATCCAATTTGGGGGGAACTTTCATCAATTATGATGATAAATTTTTTCTATTAACTCCTCACCCCACTGCCTTGAAGTCGCCATGTTGCAAAACCTATTTCAATTTAATTTTATTGTAATGGGGAACTGATTGTTATTAAACGCATAAATACGCATCTTATGGTTCCTGTAAGTAAACTATATATTGTATTAGTAGGTATTAATATATGTTTAATATGTATATGTATTAGTATATTAATATATTTTCGTTCACCACAAAGGG
Organism: Nemertoderma westbladi; assembly: GCA_032718475.1. Lineage (NCBI taxonomy): Eukaryota > Metazoa > Xenacoelomorpha > Nemertodermatida > Nemertodermatidae > Nemertoderma > Nemertoderma westbladi. The sequence continues at coordinate 21,569 of JAUCBJ010008665.1, forward strand.
TGATCTTTCACAGTAAACCCTTCCACTCTGTTTCCCAAATGAATGCCTGTTCACCACCATGGGTGATCGTCAACAGTAAAGCCTTCCACTCTGTTTCCTAAAGGAATGCCTGTTCACCACCGTGGGTGAACTTCCACAGTAAACCCTTCCCACTCTGTTTCCTAAAGGAATGCCTATTCACCACAATGGTGATCTTCCACAGTAAACCCTTCCAGTCTGTTACCTAAAGGAATGCCTGTTCACCACCATGGGTGATCGTCAACAGTAAACCCTCCCCCTATGTTTCCTAAAGGAATGCCTGTTCACCACCGTGGGTGATCTTCCACAGTAAACCCTTCCACTCTGTTTCCTAAAGGAATGGCTGTTCACCACCGTGGGTGATCTTCCACAGTAAACCCTTCCACTCTGTTTCCTAAAGGAATGGCTGTTCACCACCGTGGGTGATCTTCCACAGTAAACCCTTCCACTCTGTTTCCTAAAGGAATGCCTGTTCACCGCCACGGGCAATCTTCCACAGTAAACCCTTCCACTCTGTTTCCTAAAGGAATGCCTGTTCACCGCCACGGGCAATCTTCCACATTAAACCCTTCCACTCTGTTTCCTAAAGGAATGCCTGTTCACCGCCACGGGCAATCTTCCACATTGAACCCTTCCACTCTGTTTCCTAAAGGAATGCCTGTTCACCGCCACGGGCAATCTTCCACAATTTACCCTTCCACTCTGTTTCCTAAAGGAATGGCTGTTCACCGCCAAGGGCGATCTTCCACATTAAACCCTTCCACTCTGTTTCCTATAGGAATGCCTGTTCACCACCATGGGTGATCTTCCACAGTAAACCCTTCCCCTCTGTTTCCTAAAGGAATGCCTGTTCAACACCATGGGTGATCTTCCACATTAAACCCTTCCACTTTGTTTCCTAAAGGAATGCATATTCACCACAATGGGTGATCATCCACAGTAAACCCTTCCACTCTGTTTCCTAAAGGAATGCCTGTTCACCACAATGGGCGATCATCCACAGTAAACCCTTCCACTCAGTTCCCTAAAGGAATGCCTGTTCACCACCATGGGTGATCTTCCACAGTAAACCCTTCCCCTCTGTTTCCTAAAGGAATGCCTGTTCAACACCATGGGTGATCTTCCACATTAAACCCTTCCACTTTGTTTCCTAAAGGAATGCATATTCACCACAATGGGTGATCATCCACAGTAAACCCTTCCACTTTGTTTCCTAAAGGAATGCATATTCACCACAATGGGTGATCATCCACAGTAAACCCTTCCACTCAGTTCCCTAAAGGAATGCCTGTTCACCATCATGGGTGATCTCCCACAGTAAACCCTTCCACTCTGTTTCCTAAAGGAATGCCTGTTCACCACAATGGGCGATCATCCACAGTAAACCCTTCCACTCTGTTTCCTAAAGGAATGCCTGTTCATCACCATGGTTGATCTTCAACAGTAAACCCTTCCACTCTGTTTCCTAAAGGAATGCATATTCACCACAATGGGTGATCTTCCACATTAAACCCTTCCACTTTGTTTCCTAAAGGAATGCCTGTTCACCACAATGGGCGATCATCCACAGTAAACCCTTCCACTCTGTTTCCTAAAGGAATGCCTGTTCATCACCATGGTTGATCTTCAACAGTAAACCCTTCCACTCTGTATCCTAAAGGAATGCTTGTTAACCACCATTGGTGATCTTCCACAGTAAACCCTTCCACTCTGTTTCCTAAAGTAATGTCTGTTCACCACCATGGTTGATCTTCCACATTAAACCCTACCACTCTGTTTCCTAAAGGAATGCCTGTTCATCACTATGGTTGATCTTCAACAGTAAACCCTTCCACACTGTTTCCTAAAGGAATGCTTGTTCACCACCATGGGTGATCTTCCACAGTAAACCCTTCCACTCTGTTTCCTAAAGGAATGCCTGTTCACCACCATGGATGATCTTCCACAGTAAACCAACCCTTCCACTCTGTTTCCTAAAGGAATGCCTGTTCACCACCATGGATGATTTTCCACAGTAATCCCTTCCACTCTGTTTCTTAAAGGAATGCCTGTTCACCATCATGGGTGATCTTCCACAGTAAACTCTTCCACTATGTTTCCTAAAGGAATGCCTGTTCACCATCATGGGTGATCTTCCACAGTAAACTCTTCCACTATGTTTCCTAAAGGAATGCCTGTTCACCACCATGGGTGATCTTCCACAGTAAACTCTTCCACTATGTTTCCTAAAGGAATGCCTGTTCACCACCATGCATGATCTTCCACAGTAAACCAACCCTTCCACTCTGTTTCCTAAAGTAATGCATCGATAAAATATAGGCGACATTCCTCAAATGTGGACTTAGTCTAAACAAAAATACCCTGAATTTGCTGGTACTAGCGATGTTATAGAAAAGCCCCTAATAGGGGGTCTGGTAACTCCATAAATTACTGACTCTGAGGAAATACAAATTGGAGGTTGACCAAAATATTTGAAAATACATTCAGAATTCTGGGATCCTCCAGCGTTCTCTTCAAGAAATTTGACGGTGTGTTTCAACCAGTATTGTCATGTAACAACAACGACTTCAAGAAAGGGATTCCAGAATATCTATCTGGCTGGGTCTTGGACTGCTACTAGTGCCGGATACCGAACGGGAGGTAATACAGTGTCTCCGAGATTAGGGGGCCTGTATTTAATGCTGTAGGAGACAGATGATGGTTCCTGATCTGGACTTTAGGGAAAACTAACTTCTTGTATTTTCTTCCATGTATAATAATACCAAATATATCACAGGTAACAGACAGTTAATCAGTAATGGATCAATCTCTAAGCCCAATGTGATGCACAAAGAACTTGGGTCTAAATAGGTACCAAACATACGGCTACACTAAGGTGCAATCTATACAGTAAAACTTATGGGCCTACTATCTCAACAGAAGATATTAGTAACACTGAAGATATTTTATGGTAACACTGTGTATCACTTACATACGGAGAGATGAAGTAATTGATCTATCCTGATTGGTCAGGGTAGGTAGTTTACTATTGGTTCTGATAGCAATAACTTTAGTTAGAGTACAGCTGATTGGATGGGTTTGTTTGTTGTTAGCTAATAAGATGACTCCCTCTCTCCTAATTGTGGTAACTGGACATTGGGATGTTACCACTGTAGGTATCTATCTACACACAATACAATATGGGGGTGGTTTAATTCTTCCCCGTAGGTTGTATGTAGACTCAACCAACAATATAATACTGAATACAATGGTTCTACTGTAACAAACTTGTAGATTGCGCAGTCACGTGCTACTAATTTAGTTCGAGCCGCAAGGGTTTCTGTTTGTCAGCTTGACCTTTGTAGCTGACAAACAGAGGTGTTAATTGTTTCCCATTTTTGGCTATCGACTGATAATGGTGACATATTGGTTTTTGGGTGCCGAAGTGTTCTCAGACATAGCTCCCGTAACAGAAATCTCATATTTTAATTTTAATATTTTACCACTCCCACGGGTTATTTAAATATGGTATTATAATAGAATTAAAAATCAACTCAATGCCAAAAATAAAAATATACAGCTGCTCTATTTAGCAAAGTAATTTTCTTTTGTTGCACCAATAATAAATTTGATATAATGTTAAATACTTTAATATTATAATTTTGGGATGAAATTACAATAATGTGAAACAAAGTTGCAAAGTAAATACTGTAGTGCATTTCAATAATTTTGGAATTTAATGCTGCGTTTTATAATATTTAACGCTCTCCGTACATTAGTACAATAAGGACCGCAACCAACTTCAACGAAGGAGCGACAATGTTGGAATCGCTCTCCGTAGCCAATTGGGTTGTAGTCGACTCCATTGTGGTCGTCGATTCTGTGACTCCTTCGTTCCATTGAATTTCGGAACACGGACCATCGAAACAACAGCGAAACTGGCAAACTTCGTATGTTGAGGAGAGATCAACTTTCAGCCAGTTGATTATAGCTAACGCTCTAACCGTGGTATCATCTCGATGCTTGTGACCCTCCTCAGGAAGAACAACTGTGAGCATGTAGGTGCATCCGCCTTCAATGAGGGGGACGCAACTCGAGTAGTGCTTGCAGACGTAATTACCTATCTCTATTGTGATCTCCGCGTCATATTCCTGGGAATATCCTGTGAGCTTGACGGAAGTAACTGAGCATTTAGAACAGTTGTGTTCTACTGCATTACCCATTTGAACGATGTTGTTACTCTTTACAAACCTGTCTACCTTTTCTTCATAATATTTTTGTAAGTCAGCGTTGTCAGAAGTCAAATTCCAACTCCGTCCCTTAGGACAGGTTATGTTGAGAATAGCCATGGTTGTGTGAACTAAACTTATTAACAGAACGGATGTGATATGCATTATATATAGAACTGCCTCAGGTAGATGTTAATTTAAATTCTACAACAACCAAAATTATTAATGAAGCTTATTTGTTTTGGTTTATATTTTAATTTAGTTTACAATTTTGTTCATTAGTAATTTCTACACTGTATCAAGTTTACTTGACTGGCACACTGTGTAATAAATTTACATCACTGGTACACTGTATCCAGTTTCCATCACTGATACACTGTATCCACTTTACATCACTGGTACACTGTATTCAGTTTACATCACTGATACACGGTATCCAGTTTACATCACTGGTACTACTAGTATCGGCATGCTGCATTGCAGCTGCTTTTTTAAGAATGCTGTTCCGGCTTGTCGACAAAATTGCGCCGTCACAACTCCCTATCACCCATGACATTTGCTAGATCATCCGCATCTTCAAGGCCAGTGTCCTTTAAGATGCGTCTCAAGAAAGTCATGGGCTGTCCACCAAGCTTATTCACTCCATGAGGCTGCCAAAGTATAAGATTATGCACTGGCTGGTGCTCACGGCGAAAGCAATGTCCTGCAAAGCGGAGGCGATTTTGTTCTAGTGTCAAGCTTGGGGGAACCAATGGGACACCTCCAATGTTATATAGTGTCTGGTTGGAGATGTGTGCATTGTACTTGACACAATGAACCCGGCGTAGCATTCTTGTGAATGTGCCATCCAGAGATTTGGTGTACTCAGCAGTTAGAGCCCAGCATGGACTCCCATAGAGGAGTACTGGAACTACTGCTGCTCTAAATAATCGGACCTTAACCCTATCCATACCGGGGTACTTTAGACGCTCAAACTACCGGGGGAGACTTTTGGGGACGTAAAGTTTGGAAGCATATAACTTTGTGTGGTGTGATGATATTACTTTAAAGTAAAAAGTTTTAGATACAAAATTTATTCCTCTATCCAAATATGCCACACACTAATGCTCAAATATAATATTTATATACTATAATTATGTTTAAATTGATTTTAAATTGATATTAAATTGATTTAATTTTAATTTTCCCTCCTACAATAGTTCAGCAATAATATGACAGTTTCAGAGACAGGTCAGTTTACGAGTCATTTTCATGGTCATAAATAATAATATGAAAATTAATTTTTTTTTAAGATAAAGAATAATAAATTTTAGGAAAAGTAACGGAATTTCACTTGCAATAAATGTGGTTTGGCTTTGAACCAAGCAATCAAATAAAGTGCGTCTCCAAAAGCCCCCCCCCCCCGGTATGGATAGGGTTAAGTTTCCGATTAATTCTCGGTGACTTCCAAATCCTGGAAAGCCTATTCAAGGCTGCCCATGCCTTCCCCTTACGTATTCGAAGGTCCTCACCTGACTTCCGGATCCATGATCCCAGGTTACAGAAGTCGTCCACATGCTCAAGCATACCATCCTTTGAGCTTATGCTCATCCGATCAGAGACTTGCTGAGAACTTTCAAAGTTAACTGTCAAAATTTTGGTCTTTCTGGAGTTAATAAAAAGACCAACACTAGAAGCAGCATGTTCTAATGAGCTGAAGAGCCGTTGGGCTCCTTCTAGTGATTCTGAGAGTACTCCTAAGTCATCAGCACTCGACTTCTGGAGCCAGTAGGTGGAGTTATCATCACCCCATCATTATTATGATGATCTAAGGCCATATAATGAAAGTATGCTGAACATACGTGAGCGGGAGACTGAATCAAAGGCCTTGAAGAAGTCAACAAAGATAACAGCCAGATGCCTGTCAGGTCAGGTCAGGTCAGGTATTCTAGGTCATTGATCAAGAAAACTTGCCACCTCCATGCAGCATAAAGGAGGTGCCACCTGCAGCTGCATAGACCCTCTTACTAGGACAAATCTGGTCCTGTAACTAGGACCCCCTTCGTTCTGGGATAAGGACGCCCTTGGTCCTGGATTAAGGACCCATATACTTGGCTGCGGGGGTATATGGCCTGGCCAGGCAGATGGTGATCTATCAATGACTGGTCAGGAGTAGAGTGTTTTCATGTCCACTCTGAGTGCACTTCACTGCGACCTGCACCTGGCAGCAGGGGTACAGGGCATGACCCAGCAGATGAGCTGCACAGCCAATGGTGGGTCATGTGCGCCAGAGTAGATATGGGTGATGGGCCTCATATCTGACTCCACTGCGACACCCACCCTGTGGAATGGCAAACCAGGGTGTGGTATTTGCCCCGAGAGCTGACTCGGCAAAAAAGCACCCCCCCCCCCCAACCCCCACTGTGGATTACATTAGTAATGCGGAGATCCAATCGGCCTCACAGGCGTCAGTTATCTCCTGACCGGCTGCCTGTCTCACCCCCTACTGGAGAGAGAGCAGCCAACAATTCTTTGAGTCCCTTTCCTGATGAACTTTCTGGCCCAAACCCTGGGTCACCAGGGAGGCCAGATTGTGATGGGGAGACGGATTCTGGAGTTGGAGGATACTCTCATGTTCCACCCCGACCAACAAGGCCATTGGTGAATCTGAGGCAAGTCACTAGACTAGCCTCAGTAAACACCCTAACACTCGGGTCCCCAATGCAACAAGGTGAGCTGACTGCATTGGCAAATAAGCTTTCTCTTAACGCAGTGGGTGTTCAAGAGCACCGAATGCAGACTGGACAGACTGATGAGGTTCTGATTAAGGATATGGGGGGCGGTTGGCGACTCGCCCTCGCGTCAGCAGATGATAGTGGCAATGGTGGAATTGGTCTATTGATGAATCCAACTGCACATGCAGCATTGGACAAAATAGACCAAATCTCTAACCGCATCATCCGTTTCCACTTCTCATGTTCTGGAAGACTGGCTACGCACACATTATTTTTCCCTTTATTCATCCTTACATAAATTATTGTCTTATGCGTTGCGGCAATGTCCCCACAACGGTCTTAAAACCAATTCGCACAAAAATAAATAAACTTCTTCGTTGCATCAGGTTCACCTACTATCGTAACTCTGCTACACCAATATATAAACAGTTAAAAATATTCGTCCCCTCAATAGTCAATATGTATGAATATCAATCATTTACTATTAATATCTATTCATTTATGTATAACATCCATTCAAACAGTATAAATCCCACATACGAACTTTCCAAACTATTTCAAAAACGTAACACAAGTCCCCTCACACTTTACCAGATCGGCACCCAGAAGTGACTTTACACTCCCCCTATTCCATTTTACTTCAATCCAACGGTCCCTGAGCTATCGCCTATCGGGGCTCTCATGTCTGGACTTGACTCTGCCCGACGAACTCAGGTGCAAGAAATCTAAATTTCTGTTCCAATCTCATCTTAAAAAAATACCTTTTCAATAACTTATAAAATATTTTTTTACGACTAATACTTTAATTTAACCAATAAATATAGTTCGACTCTGCTATTTATATTTCAAGCATTTCCTGTTTCTTAATAAATCTAAATCTTATTGTATTTAAATTTTTTACTGTTTTAATTTCATCTCTAAATATTTGGTTACTACAACTACTACTAGGAGCGGCATGCTGCATTGCAGCTGCATTTTTAAGAATGCTGTGCCGGCTTGTGGACAAAATTGCGCCGCCACAACTCCCTATCACCCATGACATTTGCCAGATCATCCGCATCTTCAAGGCCAGTTTCCTTTAAGATGCGTCTCAAGAAAGAAATGGGCGGTCCACCATGCTTATTCACTCCATGAGGCTGCCAAAGCACAAGATTATGCCTGGTCCTCACGGCGTAAACAATGTCCTGCGTAGTGGAGGCGGCTTTGTTCTAGTGTCAAGCTTGGGGGAACCAATGAGACACCTTCAATGTTATATAGTGTCTGGTTGGAGATGTGTGCATTGTACTTGACACAATGAACCCGGCGTAGCATTCTTGAGAATGTGCCATCCAGAGATTTGGTGTCCTCAGCAGTTAGAGCCCAGCATTGACTCCTATAGAGGAGTACTGGAACTACTGCTGCTCTAAATAATCGGACCTTAAGTTTCCGATTAATTGTCGCTGACTTCCAAATCCTGGAAAGCCTATTCAAGGCTGCCCATGCCTTTCCCTTACGTATTCGAAGGTCCTCCTCACCTGATACCAGAACAGAAGGTGGAAACATCATAATTAGGAGCCCGCTCGACAGGCGGGATACTTGCTGTAAGAATCTCAGGATATATAACACTGACTGACTGACTGACTGATAATTATCTAGGTTCAGGCACTTCCTGCCTGTCGATTTTGTTGAAATTTTACAAGTACATTGCTTTGGTGGTTAATAATCGCGTTACAAAATATCAGATCAATTCAATGTGTGGTATTCGATATATTTCGTTTTTTTTTTAATAATAATTTTGTCGCGAAATTAAAAGCAATGGTAAAGTAACAACTCCTCCCTGAGCTGCAGCAGCTTTATAGCTGTGTAGGAATGGTTGAGTTCAGGGCTGCCTGAGATAGAATTCCATCAAGGCAGAATTTCTTGACTACACCCCTTCTGCTGCTGGCTGAGTCTACACATCCTTTATTAGCTCTCAGGGATAGACATAAAATAGTTGAGTTGTCAATAAACAAAATAAAATATACCACTGCAGTAGAATTATATTATTATTATTCCACGAATCATTGGGCTGATTATTTTGTATAGGATATATGTAGAATGTTCTTAAAAATAATATTCTTATTTTTTTTTATTACATAGGATTAGCATCATTTTTTAGCTGAAGCATTAATAGTGTAAATTAATTTAATTATATTTTAATACCATTACTACATTGGCATACTGTAAGATAAGTTTTAACATTTTTTACAAATAGTGGTGCGAGCATAAAACTCAAATCACGCAAATTTAAAAGAACCGGGTGTGTTGTCATAGCAAAGTTTCATTTTTTATTATGTGGGACGAGCCACAAAGTCAGCTAGCCCCACGCCTTATAGTTTAGACAATTGTTTAGTTTAATTACTGCTGACCGACAAGGTTTATTTGTAATAGTCTTGTAAATAGGATTTTTCCCCCGGGCTCCTTCCAGCCAGCTTGCTGGCTTTCTAGTTACCAATATCAAAATAAACTTTGAGCACAACGTCAACTTTATTATATATTATATTTACAACATATCGCATAAAGCAATAATTTTTTATTTATTGTCTATTTTAACTTTTTACATATATAATGTATTTTATCTTTCGAGTTGCAAGGCAATAACACACCCCCCCCCCCCCATCCCCCACCCCCAGGCGGCACTAGTATTTTACAGCTATTATTTGCGTACTGTGTGGTTCAAAATATATTATTTGTGTATTTTGTGTATTTGATATATTGTCTTAAAGGATAAATAAATAAAAGAAAATAAATAAATATTAGAAACCCAATAAGGAAATAAGTTAATGACGACTTTAAGTTTGTAGTTAAATTACAGAACTCTACGAATGAAATACACAAAGCATAGAGCTTTATTATTCACAAGAATTCTTTGTCATTGATTTGGAACGATAGAATTGTAGTGTATGTAGAGCTTACTGTAGCAACAGGCTGTATAATATCCCATGTACCATAAGCATTGATGATGCTGGTGTCACACAGAGCAACAACAACTCTACAGTTCCCAGAACAATCTCATTATCGACCACGGTGCCTTCTATATGAGTTTCTCTCTGTAAGTAGGATTGCATAATACTGTACAATGTAAGCTACACTATGTACATCATGTTACAATATAATGTACATCATGAACAATAAGCAAGTAGAATTACTTCATTAACTTAAGGCACAGTACAGTCAGTGTAGATACTACTGTGAGAATACATATTACATAGACGATAGAGCCGTAGTGTCTGATCATACCATGATATTCAATGGGCCTTTTTATGAAGGTAAAGCTACTGATTTCCTATTGCTATTATTCATAACTTACTTAACAAAATTTGTGTTACTCCCATTGTAAATGCTTATTTAAAGTACAAATATTTACAAAACCAAAGATCACCCGGAATAACGCAGGAATATGATATTATTGGTGACAACCCAGCCACGCATCCTAGATGCAACTCACCTTGGCGTCGGTGAGTTACAGGATAACTTGGCCATCACGAATCAATTCGTCCAGCCGAGTCTGTTTGCCAACAAAGTGCTAAGGTTGAGGGAGGCCGTTCACCATATTCCCAGAAATCAGACAAAGTGCGAGGGTTGTTAAGGCCGTTCACCACATTCCCAGCACTCAGGCAAAGTGCGAGGGTTGTTGAGGCCGTTCACCATATTCCCAGAAATCAGACAAAGTGCGAGGGTTGTTGAGGCCATTCACCATATTCCCTGCACTCAGACAACGTGCGAGGGTTTTTGAGGCCGTTCACCATATTCCCAGCACTCAGACAAAGTGCGAGGGTTGTGGAGGCGGTTCACCATATTCCCAGTACTCAGACAAAGTGCGAGGGTTGAGGGTGGCCGTTCACCATATTCCCAGTACTCAGACAAAGTTTGAGGGTTATGGAGGCCGTTCACCATATTCCCAGTACTCAGACAAAGTGTGAGGGTTGTGGAGGCCATTCACCATATTCCCAGCACTCAGGCAAAGTGCGAGGGTTGTTGAGGCCGTTCACCATATTCCCAGTACTCAGACAAAGTGCGAGGGTTGAGGGAGGCCATTCACCATATTTCCGGCACTCAAACAAAGTGCGAGGGTTGTGGGAGTCCGTTTATCATATTCCCAGCACTCAGACAAAGTGCGAGGGTTGTTGAGACCATTCACCATATTCCCAGTACTCAGATAAAGTGCGAGGGTTGAGGGAGGCCGTTTACCATATTTCCGGCACTCAAACAAAGTGTGAGGGTTGTGGGAGGCCGTTCACCATATTCCCCACACCCAGACAAAGTGCGAGGGTTGAGGGAGGCCGTTCACCATATTCCCGGCACTCAAACAAAGTGCGAGGGTTGTGGGAGGCCGTTCACCATAGAATGGGGGTGTCGTGTCGGGAATACCGAACCCGATACCCCTACGACATCGCCATTGACGTGTGCGACATAAGTGCGGATCCCAACGAGGAGATAGCGCGACTATACCATATGAATATGTATTTATCGCACGATGAACCTCTACCCGCCGTTAGAGATCAATTTGACGGAATGCATCTTTACCGGAGGACCCGAGGCGAGGACGAGGAGACGCCAAAGGTTTTCGGCGTGTATAAGTTGTTCTATAAATGCAGCGAATGCATGAATAAACAAGATGTATCTATCCCCGATCGTCTGAACGAGCTGAATCCCGAACCGATACGTGGGGCAAAGCTCATCAGTTTCTTAGGAACAACGAAGGAGGTTGCACGATGAGTAATCCGATGATCAGCATCGATTTTAGCGGAAAGAGACCTCCGAGACCTGTTACGCCGACCGTTACAACTTTGGATCCGTATACGGAGATTAAACCCCGTACGACTCCCGCTTTGATAGAAACGGCAGTGGCCATTTCACTCTACAGAGCATATAAGGACCTAGAGGCGCGGCGCGAAGCGGCACGGAACTCTCGAGTCCCTGGTCCACATTCACTTCACCACACCAGGAGAGGAAGCTCACGCCTGAGCACCAGGACGAGATAGACGCGTTGCGGCAGGAAGAGCGAGCGGCAAAGGCGAAACAACTATTCATAGAGCTTATAGCTGAGTATAATAAGACTGCGGATAAACACCAGGAAGAGACGAGAGGAGTTACTGGATTTATTCCACAGGCTGTATCTCAACCTAGACCGGTGTATTATTCCAGTGGAAACGAAGCTGCGATGTTGGTAGATCACCCAGAGTCACGAGAAGCCATTCGATTCTTGCCTATGGTGACGTTGACGGATCATGGGAACGTCCACTACTTGAGGGAAGCCTTATGCGCGAGTTCCTGCGCAATGTTCTGATACAGATAACGGACTACGACCATTGGATAAGATTGGAGCTCCGGGGAAGGAGAATAAGTTATTCGGTTGGTTAGACAAATACATAAAGGTATGGGTCGCTGTGGCAATGTTCCCAGACGACGAGGAGGTAGACCAGGCATGGTTGAGGAGGAAGGGTTCCTATACCCAGTACGACGACCCCAAGGCTATTGAGTGCATGTGGACCCAATCCAACGAGATTCAGCGCCAATGGAGAAAGACGGAGGAATCCTTGGAGGATTGGCGTCTAATGTTTTATGACAACGAGGGAGGGTCTCACCAGGAATGCTTGACCAGCAAATGTATTCAAGTTCGAGCAGCCGACGGCGTGACCCACGTGTTTATGCGCGTGAGGGCGGACCGGGATAGACCGGAGCCCATTATAACGACACAATATAGGTGCGGGAAGGATCCCCAATAACATATCTTAGAGGTATGTGGGCGAGGGGGTATGCATGGAGCGGAGCGGATCGACGCTAGGATGTTACCCAAGAAGGTTTGGGAGGCGATCCTTAACCAAGATTATGTCAAGGTGGGATCAGGTGTCCAGAGTGATCTGGAGAGTGATTTCAACAATATGGCGGACCCAGAGGATCGATTGCCATTCGTTGACACCAAGCTATTATTGCTATAGGCGCAGGACATTGGGATTTATAGGGAGTACCCCAATTCTGTTAAGACTGGTATGGGTTTTATATCGCATTTATTATATAATTGGGACTTCAAGTTAAAGATGCAGAAGAAATACAAGGAGGCGTACGGTGAATATAACACGCCGCTGGGAGCTGAGTTCAAATCCCATTCCAAGCGGCAAGCGTTGGTATATTGGAACATCTGCGCACCACCCCGTGCTTCGTTGCAATATTATTTGGTATTGGGGTCAAACACGGTAACTTGCCTAATTACGGACATAGTCGCAAGAGTTTTGAAGCGCCATCCGTTGGTATTTGGTGGAGAACAATACATCAGATCGAAAGGGGGGAATTCAGTCTGACGTGATGAAGCTTTTCTTAACCCTTTCTTCAACCAATCGTTAGATAATACATCGATGGTCAGAAGAGGATTGGCGATATTCGAAGGAGTATACCGACAGAACATTGGAGACTTGGGAGATCGACCTTCCATGGAGTATCCGACGCCAGAGGCATTGGAGAAGTGGTTCGGGAACCAAACCCACGGGTTTGGTACTCCCGTCCACTTGGATGCAGACAGACCCGTTAGAGAGAGGAAGGGAGACGGTTGGCCTGAGACGTTAGTAAAGGTGTTCGGAATGGATCTTCCGGTGGAGAAGACATATCCTAAACGGACGTGGGAGGAAATATTAGAGATTGAGGACAAAGGCAAGGATGTTTACTTTGTTCCAGATCAGCAACCCTTAACCGGAGAGGATGACATTGTTCTAGATATTGGGAAGGAAGGAAGCGCAAAACCGATTGGAGACCTCATATATGACAGGGCTTGGTTACCGCAAGCGCGTAGATGTAAGTTGTGCGGTAGCACGAGACACAGTCAGAAGATGTGTGACGCTGTTGTAGAAGCAGTGCACAAGGTTTGCCGTTGGTGTAATGAGACCGACCATTCGTTTTATACATGTACCGTCTTCATTTCTCAGTGTGGATATTGCGGGGTGAAGGGACACCGTAGTTCGAAGTGTCAGCTGCGCGACGACGCCTTTCAGAACCATAGCACCAACTTACTTCGAGAGATGTTGGATAAGTGGGAAGACGCGGCGGATTACCATATTCAGGCCCAGATGAGGTGGCTGCCGTTTAAGGCGGGTTACGGATTCTGGGCGGAGGATCCTTCACACGTGGCGTACGAGCCCTACCTACAGTCGTTACCTCAGTATCAAGAATTAATGCTATCCACTCAAGACCTTCCACGGAACACTGGAGTTGTGGTGATCAGGTCATACTTTAGACAGCCTAATATGGACATATAAATATACCTGGAATTTTATCGGTATTTGCGATAGAAACACTAACGGAATATTCTCAGAGACAAGGAAGGTGGTGCACCCGCGAGGCGATTGGAGGGTGGCGGCCATCCAGTACAGGAACAAATTCCTGTTGACCCACGTTCGTCTAGGGTCATTGACCGCTGAACGAATAGTGGAGCAGCGGGCTGATGCGCCCACCGCAACAACAGCCGGAGCTCATGGCTCATGGCAAGGAGCTGATGGAGTGGTCCTTAGTAAATGTCAAGCGAAAGACGCTCAATACCACGAAATCATAGACGCTTAGCAGCTGCAACGCAAAGCGCAGGGGATGTCCGAAAGGGCGCGCGTACAATTACAGAAGGAGGAGTTGGCGGAGGCGCCCGCAGCAACGTGGCTAATGGGATGAGGCCGAGGGAGGAGCATCAGTCGGGAACTAGTTGGCGCTCAAAAGTCGTCCTCATCGCTGGTCCCAGGAAGTGACGCCTCGAGAACGCCATCGTTGGAATCCACTGGAGGTAGACTAGTGTATCTGGGAAGGGGGCGGAAAAGAGGAGCGAGCCCGAGAGACCCAGGAGCCAGCCGATGATGCCACATAACATCAAGGAGCGACAAACTATAAACATATACATCATCGTCGCTCTGATGTATATTGTAGGCTTTAATTATATATCCGACTGGACTCATATACACATATAGTCGTATTCGTTTTAAAATTTATTGAAGGACGAAGGCGGAAGGTGGCTCAGGAGGTGACTGGAGAGACAAACCTGCGGGTTTGGCTTACTCCTTTCACCTGCCTGAGCAATATTGCGTTTTTTATATTAAGTAAATGTCCGAAACGAAAGAAATTATTATCTAATTTTATATTTAGTTTGATTATCGGCCTTTAAACGCAATAATATTTAGTTAACCGAATTAGCCTTAATAGATTGTTAATTTGTAAATACATGCTGAAAGAAGCAATATTTGTGTAATTTAATTTGTATGTAATAATCATCATGCAATATAAATAGCAATATTTGTACGTATTTATTATGACATGATTTATTAATTAATTACTTAATACTACAACAGGTTAACCAACAGTTTACAGTTTATATAAATATAATATATTTTGATCAAATTATAGCACAACAAACAATGGCTAGTAACAATAAACAAAACCTACTGTATAAGTTGGTAGGACGAGGACAATAATATTCAGTATTGGGTAGCCAGATCAACCCCCCGCAGACCTGCCCCATCCCCAAAGCCTGACCCACACCAAAACCGTCGACCACCTCTGAGGCAGAGAGAATTCGATCGGAGGAGGGCGAATTGAATCCTCCGGCAAACTCCACCCTGCACACAGGCAAGGCCCCTCTCGGCCATCCCAGCTTGTCTCGAGACAAGGGTCTCGGCCAGATGGCGAATGAGAATCTCTGCCTCATTGCACCATACGCCGTCGGTTGTACCGACCAGTGGGGTAAAGGACATCCTCTGGTCTTCACAGACAGTCCGGTAATGGGTGTGTTTCAGCCGGGCCCGCTGCTCCAAGAGGGACTCTGTCGACCAGTTGGCCTGGACGTACGAGGTGGCGTCAGCGTTGATTATCGCAATGTCAAACGACGCCACTCGTTGGTTGGTCCAGACCCCCCGGACAACTAGGTCTGCCCTTACCCCCCTCATCTCCCGCCCCTGTCTGTCGATGTATCCTTGGGAGAGGGTCACCTCACGCTCGACACTTGATTGGTCGAAAGCCGAGGTCACCAAACACCTGGCCAACCTCGTCAATGACGTTTGATGATAAGACCCCCGGATTTGCAGCTCAGTGCGTGGGAGGTGCTGAATGGGCTACCGCACCCCTCGCACGTAACTGGTAAACCCGGCGGGGTGAGACCATAACGAAGGGCGAGGTTGTCCCAGGCTCGTCAGGCCCCAAGTCTGTGTTGTCCAGCATGGACAGCTGGGCCGATAACCACCCCCCGGTCTTGTTCCGCGTCGTCCGCTCCGCGGTTCGTCGACGCTCGGCTGGTAATGCCCCTAGTGCGGCCTCCAGTTTCTCCTTATACGGGTATACTGGGCGGCCCGTGACTCGGTGAGGACTTTACGCAGCCGCACAGTGTGGTCGGCCACGTGAAGCAGCAGACCAGACTGGATTGCTTCAACCACAAGAGAAGTCCCCTCGGTGGACGCAGCACGGGCATGGGCAAACCGCATTACGGGGTCCTGCAACCCAATCCCACCATGGCGAACAGGCAGGAGGACCAAGTCCTCGTCTGAGGGGCCCAATGGGATACTGAACAGGGAGGGGATATACTGTCGAAGCAGCGCGGTCCGGATAGGAGCGAAATCCTCAACATCCATTGGGACTACCCGCATTAGGAAGTCCCATTCAGCCTGCACACACTTGGACTTCCCTGTGTGAGCAGTCTGGGAGTACTCCAGAGTCCTCCGAGAGTTTGTCGATATGTCCCACCCACCCCGCAACCTTGTCCGACACAAACTGCTTCCGTCCCTCGGCATCGCCGATATATCCCCCCAGGAACTGGTGTCCGGAGACTATCTGGATGCCACTCCCATCGAACCTTTCCCGGGCTTCTGCCTCCAGCCCTGGCTTTATTACCAGGTAAGTTTTGGTCGGTTCGGGGAAGTTGCCGATTTTGGGACCTTTTAGCTGCAGGTCGGACCACCACTGTGCAACTCCGCACAGACTCCCTGCCGCCGAGGCGTCGTCCGCGTACCAGCACTGAGTCGATGATGATCCCTGGGTGTGGGGCACTGTGGAACCAACTCGCGACCCCTGGGGACTGGACTGGTACAATGTGGGGAAGGGATTGGACAGGGACACCATGGCAGTGGGTGGGAGCGCCGTTGGAGTAACTGGGGACAGCATGGGGAGTGACTGAGACAATGGGGAGGAGGGACTGGACAATGTGGAAGTAACATGGGACAGCGTGGGGATGGACTGGGACATTGAGGAGAAGGGACTGGACAATGTGGTGGTAACCTGGGACAGCATTTGGATGGACTGGGACAATGCGGGGAAGGAACTGGATTCTGTGGGAGTAACCTGGGGCAGCATTGGGATGGACTGGGGCAATGAGGTGAAGGGACTGGACAGTGTGGAAGTAACATGGGACAGCATGGGGATGGACTGGGGCGATGCGGGGAAGGGACTGGATACTGTGGGAATAACTTGGGACAGCATGGGGATGGACTGGGACAATGCGGGGAAGGGATCGGACTCTGTGTGAGTAACCTTGGACAACATGGGGATGGACTGGGACAATGAGGGGAAGGGACTGGACAATGTGGGAGTAACCTGGGACAGCATGGGGATGGACTGGGACAATGCGGGGAAGGGACTGGATACTGTGGGAGTAACATGGGTAAGCATGGAGATGGACTGTGACAATGCCGAGAAGGGACTGATGTTATAATCGGGATAGCGATCATAAAATAGTGGATACTGTGGGAGTAACATGGGTCAGCATGGAGATGGACTGTGACAATGCCGAGAAGGGACTGATGTTATAATCGGGATAGCGATCATAAAATAGAAGTAACTGAAGAAGTAACTGAAGTATAGAAAAAGTAAGCTACATACTGACATATGCGAAATATTGATATCCATCCAATCCAAACAAAGTATATCAAAATCAACACAGTCTAACCGTACTACCGGTACATAAACATACTGATGACATACCAGTAATCATCCATCCAAATCACCTCTACCGTACTACCGGTACCCTCCTGCAATACCATGTCTCGAGTCAGGCCATGTCCAGTCCCTCATCCGGCCAGTTAGGTCCTAAAATATACTCAACATCCCCTCCACCAAAGCTTGAGTTCCATCGAAAAGCTATAATACAGTTCACTTGAGTCTACTAATTCGACTTTTATATTGTAGCAACTTCCAATGCATCTTCTTCCATTATTAAATTTTACTTTCAGTTTCGACTTTTCTACATTTACATACTATATACATTTCTTTGCACTTCATTATTATATAATACCCAATTAATAATATTTCATCTCCATACATACTTCAATAAAATTATTTAGTTCAGTGTAAATATCCTATATCATTTATCTTTAGATCGGGTTTCATATCTATGACTTGAAACAACTTCTTGTCTATTTGGAAGGTCCTTTTTCTTAGAATTGATAATTACTGAGTCACGCAGTTGCGCACGATTCGTAAATCTTCTTCCAGTTTGTGTTTCTTTCCCTACATAAGGCATTGATATATCCAATTGTGTATGTTTCAGTTTTGAAACGTTTACTGTAAAGGTTGTACAATCGTCACCTCCCTTTAGTGAGATATCTGCATTTTCGTCAGTAACTTTCGTGACTTAATAATAATAATAATAATAATAAAAGGTCCAAGGTAGGGACGAGCAAATTTATGTGCTGCTCCAGATTTGTCTGCAGGACAATATAGTAGCACTTGTTGTCCAACTTTGAAGTCATGAGGTTTTGCCGTTTTATTGTATTCCTGTTCCCATGATTCATGCGCTTTCTTAACATTTTGTTGAACCAATTGGAATGACTGTTGCTAAGTTGTCCTTTAAATCATCAATAAAATCATATTGATCTGCATACATACGGGGTTGATAACAACAAAAATACTGAAATGGAAAATTTGCATCTCTTCCATGTGTTAAATAGAAAGGAGTTTCTTTCGTGGTGCAATGATATGTAGTATTATAAGCAAATATGAGTTGTTGCAAATACGTATCCCAATCTGTACCATGTTGATTTACAAAATGAGATAACATATCACATAAAGTTCTGTTCATGCGCTCTACTGCACCATTGGCTTGCTGATGTTCAGGTGTGGTAAATATTTTATTGATATTTAACATCTTACACAACTCTGTTAGAAGTTCTGAAGTAAAATCTGAGCCTTGGTCAGATAAGAGTTTCTCTGGAGCACCATGTTGGGAAATCACCATATCCATCATTATTCTAGCTATAGTTTGTGATTCTTGATTGGGAATTCCAGCAGCTATAACCCACTTCGTAAAAAGGTCAACAAATAGAACGGCATGTTTATTTCCATGTTCAGTTAATGGTAAATCCAGTACATCAACGGCAACTATTTCCATTGGTCTGGAGGATAAGATGGGTTTTAAGTTAGTGATTTGAAACCTATGAGGTGGTTTACGTGTTTGGCAACTAATACATGAGTTACAATAATTAACAACATCTTTATGTATATTATTCCAATAAAAATGTTGCGCTAAGGATTGATACGTTTTCTCTATTCCAAAATGTCCTCCTGTAGTTGAAGAATGTCTTTGTTGGATCAAGTTTCCTTGCATATGAGAAGGTACAACAGGTAAATATGTCTTTCTCAACAATAATGATAGTTTGTAAAGACACTTCTTTCCTATCATATTCTCTTTTATACAATAATTAGAGTTAGCAATATCCTTAAAATGAGTTTGATCACCATGTTTAGTTAGTATATTCGAGTTCAAGTAGTCAATTATATGTTTTAAATCTTTATCTTTCAATTGTTCATCTATATTGATATCTAATGCAGATTCATTGTCAATAGTATGTATCTTTGAGATGCTATCATCTTTACTCTCATTCATGGCATTATTTTCACAATGTTCATTTAGAATGTTTCTCATTTCTTCAAGTATGGTCTCCTCATTGTCCATGCCCATATTATCATTATTATCATCTTGCATTTCATTGGTTGATGTGTTCCGTGGTAATCTTGACAGTGCATCAGCTGCCAGGTTAAATTTACCAGGTCTGTATGTAATTTTAGGCATTTGTGGCATCAGTTTGATCATCCATCTTGCCAATCTTCCTTTAGGGTTCTTTGTATTTAAAAACCACATCAGAGCACTATGGTCTGTGATTACTTTGTAATCTTGTCCTACTAGATATGCATCAAAATGGTCTATAGCCCATATAATTGCATATAACTCGAGTTCAGTAACATGCCATTTGCATTCGTTGGGTGTTAGAGATTTTCCTGCATACACCACTGGGTGTAAAATTCCATTATCGTCTTCTTGACTAAGAATCGCTCCCAATCCAGTAGTACTAGCGTCAGTTTCTAACACAAATGATTTTGACATATTTGGACGAATAAGTATTGGTTCTGATATTAAAGCTTTTCGCAATGCTTGAAATGCATTCTCACATTCTTCTGACCATTTAAATTCTACATTCTTATGGGTTAATGCATTTAATGGCCCACATATTTGGGCATGGTCCTTAATGAATTTCCGATAATAACGTACAAACCCAAGAAATTTCTGTACTTCTTTAAGATTTGTAGGTCTAGGATAATCTTGTACAAGTTCAATCTTTCTAGGATCCGGTTTAATTCCAAATTGGGTAATCACATGTCCCAAAAATGTTATTTCATTACATGCAAATTTACATTTTTGCGGTTTAAGTTTTAGTCCAGCTTTATGAATACGATTCATAATCTTCTCAATATGTTTTATATGGTCTTCAAATGTCTTTGAATATATTAAGACATCATCTAAATAAACAAAACAGAATTGTCCTATATACCCCTGGAGAACAGTATTCATCAGGCGTTGACATCTCGGTGGGGCATTCATTAAACCAAAGGGCATTCTATTAAATCGGTATGCTCCTTCAAATGTAACCATTGTTGTTTTATCCTTTGAATCTTCATCCATAGGTATCTGGTAAAACATTTGTTTAGCATCCACCACAGTAAATATACTTGCATCTTGTATATTATCTAAGATATCGTCAATCCTTGGCATTGGATAACAGTCTCGGGTTGTTACACTATTTAGTGCTCGGTAATCAACACATAAACGTAATGACTTATCTGGTTTCTGCACAAATAAAATAGGACTGGTCCATATTGCAGATGAAGGTTCTATAACACCTTGTTCTATTAAGTCCTTTATCATTGTTTTACATTGATCTCGGTACGCTAGTGGAATTCGACGAGGATGCTGTTGTATAGGCTTTGCATTACCAGTTTCGATATGATGCGAAGCAAGATGAGTTAAACCAGTTGGTTCATCATCTAGTGCAAAATCCTCTTTGAAAAGTAAAAGTGTATCTGTTAATTGTATTTGTTGGAGAGAGGTTAAATTTGTCCAATCATTTGCCATTTTCAAACATTCCAATAGTTTGATAATTCTATTTCGTGCTTGTAGAGCACTTCTGTCGCTGTCATCTTCATTATTAATATTCTCATTAACATTTTGCGATTTAACTTGAAAAGTGTCACATGTTACGGTACTTCATTGTCACGATCAAGAGTTTCAAAATATTCTACTGTCCCAATTTTCCTATTTGGTCTTATTCTGATTTTAGTATTTGTTATATTTTCAATTGTTAAAGTAATAAGCTCATTATCATCAGGTACTACAATAGTTCCATACATCCTGAAGGGTAATGAATTATTTGGCTGAAAAATCAATGTCTCACCATTTCCAACATCTTGCATATGTGCCTTTATAAAACAAGAACAGTTTGGTTTCAGAGTTATACCAGTTGAAACTTTCACACAAGATATATATCTGTTCATTGATGTCTTGATAGGCTCAGTTTGTCTCTCTTCAATATCTTCCTTCTTTATTTCTTGTTGTATACTTACATCATTATTCTGTATTGTTGCCTTAAGCTCACTTTCAGGCTTTCTGTGTTTACTTGATTCTTCGTAAGGTATATTCCATAATACTGGATTTTCAGTCAACTTTAATAGTGGACCAACATTATGACCAACTAACAGTAGATGTTCCTTGCCCATGTGTGGATCTATTAAAGCTGTAGTTAATACTGGTGGAAAAGTTTGTATTTTATAGCAATCTTAATTTCTCCCTCAATATGAATTGCATGTTCTTGGTAAGCTAGTGGATTACAACTTGTAGGTTTAATGGAATCAAATAAAGCACCAGATTTTTCTAATCTTTGTACTAAAATTGAGTTAATAAATGTACTTTGTGAACCAGGATCGGCTAATACTTGATGAGGTTCAAGATACATATTATTTACTAGAATATCATTCAAATAAGGTAATGACTTTGAGATAATAGGTGCTTCTTTCATATCATAATGATCTTCTGCTTTATTATAAGAAATATCATCGTATTGAACAGTCTTTCTATTTGTAGGTACTTTACTATCTGATCTGCTATGAAATTGATCATCATCCCTTTTAATATCCGGTCTTTGCATTGAATTAATTCTTATATCTTGTGAAAATCTCTTTGTGCAGTTTCTAGATAAATGTCCATAATCTCTGCAGTGATAACATTGTATTGTACTAGTGATACTATCACTACTAGCACCACGATTACTAAATGTCCCAATATTGTTATTCACATTTGTATTACCATTATTGCTGCTGTTATAATATGGCTTATGATATGGCTGCGGGGAATAGTTTCTAATGTCATTTTGTCTTGGTGTTTCATTATAATAGTATGGCTTATCTTCTGTACGTTTTCGTATAGAATGAAGGAATATTTCTAAATCACGAGCTAATACAGCTAATGTATTGATTTGTCGTAAAGCATGGTATTTGTCATTTGATATATTTTGTTTCGTCTTTGAATTTATACCTTTGAGGAATGCTACACACATTGCCTGCTCAACTTCCTTCTTATTCACATCACGAAGTATCGTCACTTCGGCAGGAGAATAACCATCAGACACCAACTGACGGCCACGTGCTGCCAACAATGCAGCACCACATTTCTGAACGAAATCCATGAAATTGCTAATCGACTGGTCATGTCGTTGTTGAACACGGTTAAGTTTATCCAAAGCTTCTTGTGGAGATTCCTTTATTTCAAAATGATCTTTAAGACTCTTTGTGAATTCATCATATGTTATATTTGATGTGTTAGTATAAAATTCTCTGGCGAGAGTACTAATTGTTGATCCTGTTTTTAAACTATTAAGTACTTTACTTATTCTTTCTTTATCATTTAAGTAACCAGCTACATCCATATCTAATTCCGCATTTGCTAACCAAGTTGCAAATGAACCATCCTTGGAATTATCATAACGAGATATATTCAATGGACGACGTTTAAACTTGTTCTCTTGCTCATGTACCAACATTGTATCATTAACAGTAAATGTTCGATCAATATTTGGTACTGGAGACTGTATAGGCCTTTGCTGTGAATTCCTCCACTCTGGTACATCAGGATTTATTTAGACTCCCAATGCAGTGTGTTCTCATGTACTACACCATTACCATTAGTAGTATTGGTAGTATCCTGAGTGGATGCAATTGTATTTATTTTTGTCATTTGTCGTTTGCAGCTTAATAAGTCATCCTGTAGTGATATTACATCATTTTGATAACCTGACAAATTTACTTGTAATTTATGCATATCCTTTTGCAATAATTTATATTCATCAGATTCTACTGGATCTTTATGCATCTTTTGCAACGATTCTGATAGTTCTTTAATATACTTATTACGTCCATCAACATCATCATGTAGAGAAGATATCTCTTTACCCAGCTCAATACATTTTGTTTTAAAATTAATACATTCATAACAAATATCAATATTGTCTGTATTGGTTTTGTCATTCACTTTCTGTTGTTTCTTGTGCCATAAATCATCATATTTATATTTTAATTCATTATAATCTGAGATAGGTACAAAATCTGAAGAATCAAGTTGCTCACATTGTGTTTTTAAATACTCTACTTGATTTTGACATTCATATTATACAGACTTCAGATCATCAAATTCTTTCATGGGAACTGTACTTTTAGAAATATCTTTATGCAGTTCCTGTAAACCCAGTGAAAAGTGCGCAAGCGTATCGCAAGCGTGCCTATCGGCACGCTTGCGATAAGGCGTATCTCAAGTGATTCCCAAGAGTTATGGCCCGACCTTTACGCAAGCGATTTACTTGAGTTATGTCACATAAATATCGCAACAACTTGCGTTAAGTCGCATAAAAATCACAACAACTTGCGTTCAGTCGCATAAAACTCGCATCCGATTCACTTGCGACTTTCAAGTGTCATGGCGCATAAATATCGCAAAAATCTACTGGTTGTGAGTTTTGTGTAATATATTGAGACCTTTGTGACAGAAAATATGATACAGTAGTTGATTATTCCACTGCTGTTTAATACTATGGGCTTCCGTATCATCTGCCTACTGTACTTAACTTACATTACATTACATTACACTCTCTAGACTTAGAACATTACACATGCTGTATGAATCAATACTAGAAATGGTTGGTTATATAGAGGATAATACAAATAGATTAGAACAACCATGGTACACTTTTAACTATTCCCTATAATTTTCTATTCTATAAAATATATTAATATAATCTCTGTATTCGACAGCCATATTAGATAATTCGTATTCATCAATTTTATATTTTAAAACTATTTATTTCTTGATAGGCAACTTTATTTTAATTAATAAATCTTTAGTGTAATTAAAAACATGCGATTCACATGGGAATTAACGCATGATATTCTCATGGTGTAAAACATGCGTAAAATAAGTGTTAAATGAGGTATGATTCGCATGCGATTTTCATGCACGGAATCACATGCGTAAAATAAGTTGTGAATCGCATGCATGCGTGGAATCGCTTCCTTATTTTACATGTGATTCACATGCGAATCACAAGAGTTTTATCGCTATTTATTGAGCCGCAATAAAAATGCATGACGCTTTAAAATCACTTGCGATACGCATGCGCATTTTTCACTGGGAATCATCATTATGTTTCACACATTTATTATATTTGTAGTCTAACAAAATATTCTCTTCCACAAGTTCTTTATGTTTTTGTAACAAATTGTTAAGCTGTACTGATAGTGTTTTAACAATACCATCAGCTTCAATCTCAATTTGTTGAGAATTTGGATCAATTGTTTGTAGTGAACAGTCCTCAAATTGGGGTAATATACCTCCCAAAACATTAAAATGAGAAATTAATGAATTAATTAACTTCTGTAATGACACAATGTCTGCCTCTAGATCTGCTTTTGTTTTTCCACCTGCCATTATTAACTTACTATTGTCCCAAATTGGATATTATTCAAAATAAATAAAAATTACAAACTTTGGCACGTCTGCCAAAACTGTAATGTCAGTATATAATCAACCACCAAGGTATATTATTGTAGTACTGTGTAATATTCGCATTCCACATATATAAAATAAACATATAGGGTAAACCCAAATAATTTATTCAGTCACACTGCAGGTTGAATTTGCTACATTTCTGCATTGATAAATTCGTAACTCAACCATATATATATATATTACAGTATTTAATTAATTTCCATACCGGTACCCATATAACTCAAAATACTGGAATTCCAATTTAATTACAATTACTTAGTCGACTTAGGCCTCTTTTAACTGCATCTATAATGCTGTATGCTGATTGAAACTTGAAAGCGGATGGGTCGTCCTGCCCTATTCAATGCACTTTCACAAATAAATTATTTTCATAGTAACTCATTCAAATACGAAGTAGGTTTGCCATTTACCAGGCTATATAGCCTGTACGCAGTGGCGTTATCCTTCTTCCTGTACGGTAACCAGGTAACTATACTTATTCCAATATTAGGGCGGTCACCCTACACCCTAATAAAATATTCTGTCTTAATTTCTTCAATAACAGGAATAACGTAGCCTATTCGGGATGTGTTAAGTTAGGCAGTTAGGTACAATGGCCCAATGGCCAAATTAATTTCAATTTTGGTTTAAATACAATATTCGCTGAATATCGGGCTTTCTGCCTTCACCATACAGTCAAGACATCATCAGTACAGCAGTAAGTAGATGTAGCTGTGAAGGATTGAACCAGCAATTAAGCCTACCGGTACCGGTACTGATTTCATCACCAGTCAGC
This sequence comes from Nemertoderma westbladi, assembly GCA_032718475.1. Taxonomy (NCBI): domain Eukaryota; kingdom Metazoa; phylum Xenacoelomorpha; order Nemertodermatida; family Nemertodermatidae; genus Nemertoderma; species Nemertoderma westbladi. The sequence continues at coordinate 47,642 of JAUCBJ010008665.1, forward strand.
CAGTAAATTAAACAAAACCAAATACAGAAATAATGCCATCAGTACAGCCGTAATATCTGAATATACCGGTCTGCCATAGGTACACCAAACCTGAATTACTGAATCGATATCTTCTCCCTTAGTCAGCCTTTCTTGCAAACGTAAATACAGTGTAGAAAGTGATCTTTACCCAGGGACGCCATGTTATAATCATAAAGTAGAAGTAACTGAAGTATAGAAAAAGTAAGCTACATACTGACATATGCGAAATATTGATATCCATCCAATCCAAACAAAGTATATCAAAATCAACACAGTCTAACCGTACTACCGGTACATAAACATACTGATGACATACCAGTAATCATCCATCCAAATCACCTCTACCGTACTACCGGTACCCTCCTGCAATACCATGTCTCGAGTCAGGCCATGTCCAGGCCCTCATCCGGTCAGTTAGGTCCTAAAATATACTCAACACTGACTATTATGGGAGTAACCTGGGACAGCATGGGGGTGGACTGGGGCAATGCGGGGAAGGGACTGGATACTGTGGGAATAACCTGGGACAGCATGGGGATGGACTGGGACAATGCGGGGAAGGGACTGAATACTGTGAGAGTAACCTGGGATAGCATGGGGATGGACTGGGACAATGCAGGGAAGGGACTGGATACTGTGGGAGTAATATGGGTCAGCATGGAGATGGACTGGGACAATGCCGGGAAGGGACTGGCTACTATGGGAGTAACCTGGGATGCATGGGGGTGGACTGGGACAATGTGGGGAAGGGACTGGACACTGTGGGAGTAACCTGGGACAACAAGGGGATGGACTGGGAAAATGCGGAGGCTGATTGAGTTGCACTACGACCCTCCGGGGCACCACTGAGAGATACACTGTCAGATGGACTATGGGCGATGGTGCGCGAATTGAGAGACGAATCTGAGGAAGCCAATACTGGTTCACAGTGTAGGGAGCGTACCATAGGCAGGGACCCGCATCCATACGCCAGCATAGCGAGTGGATCTCCCTGCGTCATGCCCTCTCTGCTCCACAGTGGGGGGTTGTTGCCATCGAGGTACAATGCGGCGTGACCATTATACGCATTGTAGAGAAACCTCGAACATCTCGGCCAAAGTACTCTGCAATTCCACAGTATCACGGGACAGCTGAGGCTGTTAAATGCATTGCGGGCGTCTACTAGAATCATGGCCTTGGTGGATTCATCATCGAATATCGAGACCATCGCATGGATGGCGCCCTCTATTCCGGCCTTCACCCCGGCACACAATTGGTCTGCACCGCACTGAGTTACAATGTCAGTCTTTATTGCCATCGCCATGCTGACTGCGAGGAGTCTAAAGAGAACCCCCCCCCCTACGCCAATCGGACGGACCCCGGGCTGTTTGTCCAATCCAACCAAACGGCATGCTCGAAGCACACGGATCTCCCCCCACGGTACAATGGTGTTACACAGACGTCGTGCCAACCCCGCCACAACTTCGCGCAACCGCGAACTATGGGCCTGGTATCGAGTCAGCAGTGCGTGCCAGAACTCACCATCCCCTCCGACAGGGCCAGCACAACTGCACAGAGCTCGTGCCGCCTTGAGGATGAGCTGTCCAGTCACATCAACACCCTCGAGTGGGGGCAAATCGCTGCAAGAATCAAAACTGTCAGGGGAGACATCCATCTGTGGAGGGTGTTTCTGTTCCAGAACATCTCGTACGGTAATGCCTAGCGGCTGACCCTCAGCTTGGTCCTCGGGGTTGAGAACACCTCCGCAGTCACGATCTGTGACTGTCCGCACAGCTGACCAGTTCATGTTGGCAAGGACCTTTCGATCGAGGATGCTGGAAGACCGGGGATGTGTTCCCGGAAGTTGCACCCCTTCCGGTCGCGAATTTGCTACTGCACCGCACGGCCTCAACAAGTAGGGCCCCAAAGTCACCATGTTCCCACGTTTCTAATCGCCTTAGGAGGGTACGCCGCACATCTGGGGTCTTCACGACATCCGGGTCACGTTGAAAAATCTTAGCGATGAAGCAAAGAGGTCGCTCTGAAGGATAAACTCCTTCACACAGTTTTGCCAGCTCCTTTGTTATGTCGTCAACTATCTTGCGTCCGAGATTGCCCCCAGGGACAATATAGCGGCGGTTTGGTAGACGACATAGACGACGATGATGACTCTCCCAGGTAGGATCGGGTGAAGAACCCGGAGTATTCAGCCAGGACCCGCCGAAAGCGGCTTCCAAACGTTCGGAAGTGGAAGGAGGCGGTGGGATGCAGTCCGTGCCACTCGCCACCGCCGGTGGGGCAGCCGACTGCTCAACTACAGTGGTGTCCAACTCCGTGTCACTGCTCTCACTCAACGAAGGCGTTGATGTGGCGGACCCGGAAAGTGAATCGTCAAATACAATGTTTGCCATATTGGTAGGCAACGTGGGAGGTACAACCGGGTTCTTATGCCTGCTAATTTCCATTGGGACACACCGGGTACACTGGCGGTTTGCGCGAACACACCCACATCGACTAGTGGGACCACAACCACTGGCTGCACACTGGCAGCACCGCTGCGACATCTGTGACATCGCCACCCAATATAAACAAATAACAGTCTTATGATATATCAGTATAACTCAGTAGTATAGCAGTATAGCAGAGTTTTGTTTTAAACATAAAAATCGTAATCGTAAATAAATAAACGTAATTATTATTAGAACCGAGTTATTTGATTTATTTGAAAGTAAATTTATTTTGTTATTTCACATCGCCCTATTTCTTCTACAATTGGAGCGAAACATTACTTGTTTCCCTTGGAGCGGTGTTACGATATATGGCGCTGTGTACTAGAACAGCCCATTATACAGTACAGAGCAATTAGATAAATTATATCGATGTACGGCATTCGTTAGATAGGGAAAATAAAATACACGAGTTTATATTATTCATCCGATTTTGTACAGTATATAGTCTTTCGTATGTAATTTTATAATAAATCTTTAGTATTTACATTTATGGTGGCAAACTTTCATAAAACTTTAATATGAATTTGCCGTTTATTAATGCATATTTGTACTAATTTCTTTTATATTTCTCTACAAACTGGCGTTGTACTAAATTTATGCTAAATGTGCTTTAATAATCGCAAAATTAATGCTACAGCCATAAACCTATAAGCCCATCGAGACAGATTCATTACCATATATCGTAATAATTTGAGAAATGGGTGAAGGAAGGATCACAATCAGGCTCTCTCATTGGCCTAGCTATCTTAGGTTGGTCTAATGGTAGTAGATTTTGTTGGACCAATGATATAATCATTGCGTCATACCTATATTTTTACTCAGTGTACCTTTTTCAGTGTTCAGTGTATTAGTACACCGGTACAGCGGTACTGTGCACGTGTTAGCTTAGTTAGTTAGTACGCAAATTCGTATTTTACGACACTGTAGTTTATTTAGCTAGAATTTAATTTAGTTAGAATAAAATTAACAGTTTGTACGCAGCATAGTGGAGAATAGTTGGGTAAATTACTCTTAGAAATACCGTAGAATATTCAACGCTAGGCGGTTATTTGAAAATAGCGGGTTAGCGGGCTGACAGTGGTTGCTAGTATATACAGTAGTAAGCTTGCTGGCCTAAAGCCAGCTTAAGGCCAAGTTTTGACATTAGGACGAATAAATAGCCCATCCCATTATAATATTAAAATATTCTCACATTCGACATAATCCAGCCCGATAACTTCCAGTATTTCTCTGTGATAAGTGAATGCCGAGTGCTAGACCACCCGCACTCATTTTAAGTAGCTTAGGGAGCCATTTCAGATTTATTGTTTTGGTTGCTGCTGTTTTGGCTTATAGATTCGAACAGTTAGCTCTCTGTTGAGAAATCAACAGAGAAAGGAGCGAGTGATTGTCAGAGCCGTATAGTTCGTAATAGTAAATTGTTCTTAGGAAATGGTTCTGAAGGTTCTGCTTGTGTTTGTTAGCTTATTCAATCCCGCCAACACCCCATAAAGTTATCAGCCGATAAGCAATATTGGGGGCCACGAGATTGGGCAATAAGAGTGGGAAGGAAGCACACAATAGAGGGTCAGGGGCCAAACCCCTAACCCAGAGAGAACAGGTGGAGTGAACGGGAATACTCCACGGGGCGCCAACAAGGGTATTAACCAATCAGAGGGGGGAATGGCATCGATTGAGTAGCAGTAAGGCCACCGTGCAATATAACCAATAACCTATTAATCAGTGATTCAGTTATCTCAGTGCAGCAGTGCTAGCGTAGGGTACAGCCAATTAGTTTAGTTAGGGGATCACGGGACTTTAGTTACCGTATCCCGCCTTGTACACATTCACAATATATCTATATCTTATAACCTCTTATTATACACCGAACTTCAGAACTCAATTATCTTTACTTCACCCTTACACACGGCGGGGACGCGTGGACTAAATACCACACCGGATAAATCGGGATCCCTCCTGGATCCCGTCACAGTAACTAAATCGGTGTTGCTTCCCCAGCTAAACTCAGTAACTAAATCCGAGCTGCCGCCCTAGTTAAACTCTAAGAACTACCGGTACAACCTAGCTAGCCGAATCATCAGCCACAAACGAGATGAGTGAATCGGGCGAGACACCGACGCGGACCCCGGACGAAGACCTAACGATCCGCGAGGCCGCGACCAAGCGATACAGGCCCACGACGCCGGAGCCATCGATAACGGGCGAACCGGAAGTCCAGGACGAGGAGGGCCTGGAACCCGAAGTCGAACCAAGAGAGAAAGAGAGCGAGATGGAGGGAGATGGAGACGAGTCGACACGAGAGGGAGAACGGCGCGCCGATGTCGCCGGCCAGCTACCGGCCGAGGGCGACGGGCGGCCCACCGAAACGGCGACGGTGGGGCCGACGGTGCGACGCCGGACGCGAAGAGACGGAGGAGAGATCGGTACCGATGTCGCCGGCCAGCTACAGGCCGAGGGCGACGGACGGCCCACCGGAACGGCCACGGTGGAGCCGCCGGTACGACGTCGAACCCGGAGGGACGGAGGAGAGGTCGGCGACGAGGACGTCGGGGTTTCTGAGCGACTTCGACGGGCCTACAACGCGACCCGGAAGCTGATAAACGACGCCAAGAAGGAAGGGGCGAAGGTAGACGAGGTGAGACTGAGAAAGCGACTAGGTGAGTCGGATAAACACTTAAACTACCTAATACGTTTTGGGCAGAGAGAACTGGCCGGGGAGAGAGCAGAAAGGATAGCCGGCGAACTGTTTGAACTATGGGAGTGTGGGAGTATGGGACCTAGCGTAGCGCCAGTGTACATAGGGCCATACTTGGTCGATGCCCGGGGAGTGAAACCAGTGGGTTGGAAGGGACCTGAAGAGGGCGAATCCGAGGTTAACACCGAGGATTCGGCCTCGTCGGTCGGAGAAAGCTCCGAAAAGGGGGAGAAAGTTAGTAGGTCGGGAAGGCGGGGGAAGTCCGTCGTAACCGATAAGTCTGCTACATCCTCCGCGAAAGAAAGAGCGGTGAGAAAAATAGGGGCCACGTACCGTCTCAGCATGGCAGAGCAAGGTCAGAGAGAAATGAAGGAACGGCTAGAGGAGGGAAGAGTGCGGTTAGAGAGGGAAACGGTATTGCTTAGAGAAACCGGAGAAAGGGCCGAAAGGGCTTTGAAAAGCCTAAGGGAGTATGATGAGATAGAGGAAAGGGAGTATAGGGAGCGTGAAGCGAGAGAGGAAAAGGAACGCGAGGAGCGTGAAGCGAGAGAGGAAAAGGAACGCGAGGAGCGTGAGGCGAGAATGGAAAAGGAACGCAAGGAGCGTGAGGCGGAACGCAAGGAGCGTGAGGCGGGAATGGAAAAGGAACGCAAGGAGCGTGAGGCGGGAAAAGAAAAGGAACGCAAGGAGCGTGAGGCGAGAAAGGAAGAGGAACGTAAAGAGCGTGGGGCGAGACGAAGGGAGAGCATTAAGAGTGCCGCAGACTCGGCCATCAAGGACACCCAGGAGCGTGAGGGGATAGTGGCAAAGGGTGAAAAGGAGCGCAAGGAATTAAAGGAACGGCAGAGTGAGTATGCGAAAAATATAATTAGAGGGACGCACGAGTTGGAATATGTGCGAGTGGGACCGCCGTCTGAAACTGGGGCCGGCTCGAGTATTTTTGAGGAGCCGAGGGCCGTAGACGTATTTGTTAATACTCCACTGACAGGGACCGCACGACAGACTCAAGACTGGTGCGACCGTACGAGCGGGGGGGGGGGGGGTAATGATAATAATAATGGTACAGTAGACGTTGTCGATATTAATAGTACCGTATGGGATAACGCTAATCAAACCTTTATTACAGGAAATACTTTGCCTGGTGGTAGTAATTTAAATTTAAATCAGAACAATCCCAGTGTTAATGTAGAAAATAATCCTAATGTTGATGTAGTTACGCAAAATAATTCAAATAATCAAAATAATAACTCGAATTCGGACCTACAAAATAACTTAAATAACGCGATTACACAGAATAATTCGAATAATTCAAATAATGATCTTAGCCCGAATTTACAAAATAATTCAGATAACGTAGTCGCGCAGAATAATACAAATGATTTTGTTTCAAATGAGCAAATTAATTCCGTTTCCAATATGGGTGCTATTAGTGTAGACACGTCGGGCCTACGTAACCAGGGAGCAGAGGGCCTGGTAGGCCACGTAGTTAGTAGACAGAGAGCAGAGGGCCTGGTAGGCCACGTAGTTGGTAGGCAGGTAGCGGAGGGCCTGGAAGGCCACGCAATAGCAGAGGGAGAGGCGGGGGTGAATAGACCCGACTGTGGTAGGGTTGATGTGTCGACTAGAGAGATATATAGTAGCGGGGCGAGAGGTAGCGAACTTAGATGTAGCGAGTGGGGGGGGGGCTACGAGCACCCCACAACAGAAAGTTAGCGGCGAGAGGGGGGGGGGGGGCAGAGAGTGTCCCACAGCCGTCAGCGGACAATGCGAGGGCCGAACAAGGTAAACCGCAACAACCGGCGATGGAGAGTAATAGGGGGATTGCGAGTATCCCCGGCGACGTGCGATCGACCAGAGAAAGACAGGTCGACGTCGCAGGAGGGCAGACGGAGCGTCGAGCCCGATCAGAGGAGGAAAGAAGAACAGTGGGGTTTAACCGGGAGGTCGACGAGAGATCTCGTGAGCGGGAATATTCCACTGATAGGAGAAGAGAGGAAGAGAGTAGTAGAAGTATCGCCGCAAACGATAGAAGAGCGAGGACGGATAGCGAGCCGTCGGTAGTCGAGGTGAGAACGGAGAGTCAGTGGGGTCGGACTCCGGGAGATTGCCGTCGCCCCGGAGGGATGCGATCCTGTGAGACGCATTACGCACCGAGAGAGGGGTACGCGATGTACCGGTACGAAGATGAAAACAGTGGAGAGGGGGGTTGAAGAGAAACTTTCCGACGGAATATACCTACCGATCGAGAATACGGTAGCCGCGGGGAGGATTATTCGAGAAGAATAAACTTCGATCCCGAGCAACACATGCAGACTGTAGGGCATACTGTAGGTCTTACTGCACATACCGTAGGCCATACTGAGAGAGGCGATGTAGGCGATAGGATAGCGCGGACAACGGGATTAAACCCAGAAGTCGCGGAATACATACCGGCGAGTAGGCCAGAAGCTGATAGGCCTATACCAGTACCAGCACAGCAGTATGACTACAGCATGCAGGGACATAACATATACCCAGGGGAGGGGGGAATTATTGCGGATAGGTGTATGGGCCCCAACATATTAACATCAACCCCAGTACCAGACATACCGGTGGGGGGGGGGGACAGGGTGACATTCCCCCATCACAATATCAACAATATACCCCGACAGGAACAAGAACAACGAGACCCCTAGATGAAAACAGGTCGTGTGATACAGACATATGGAGGGGGCCGCTACCCCCGATGACATATCCGAGTCAGAGAAGATCAAGAAATAGGACGGACGAACCGCATCAGACAAGGGAAACTATACAGCACCCGTCGAATCCATTAGAAGCGCAGGCAATGGGGATGGCCACGTTGATCGATGCGTTGAAAACGAGGATCGAATTACCACCCGTGGAACCGTTCAAATTCGATGGGAGCAGGCCGGAAGAATACTTACAGTTTCGGCGAATGTATAGTAACGAAATACTAACAAAAAACTTGACGCAGGCGGAGTGCCTAAAGTATCTACAAGTGTACACGGGAGGCCCAGCATACGACATCGTGAGGCAATACCAAGGAATAGAGGGCGGCTTCACGACAGCATGGCGGGCACTGGATAGGGAATACGGGCACCCGGCAAAGATCATCAGGCAAACGCTGAGAGGCATAACATCGGGTGGCCTACAGGATAATCCCGTTAGCATTAAGACGTTTGCTAACAAAGTCGAGAAGGCGCTGATCGTGCTGAAGACGTTAGACGCGCCATACGAACTCAACGCGTCCAATAACATCACCACGATAGCGCAGGCACTACCGAGCTGGCTGCGCAACAAATGGAGGAAGGTTGCTTTCTCCACCCGAGACAAGAAGGGTGCGGAACCAGGTTTAGAAGAAATGTCAAACTTCTTAAATTACGAGGCTGAACTAATAACGGACCCAGTCTATAGTGAAGATAGCCTGGGAAAGGGACCAAAGACAGATCACTACAGGCCCAAACCAGAGCACAATACATCGAACGCGCTACCGAGACTCAGGCAATCATTGCCATATGCAGCGACGCAGGGGACTGCAAGTCCACAGACAAGCGAAGATAAGACAACATCAAGGGACGGACAGGGGAACAATAACAACATGAATAAACATAACCCCAGTACGTCCAGTAGGTCAAACCCAGTCAATAAGAATAGTAGGGACTTTGGTACGAATATAACTGCGATACGCAATGCATTGTATAAAGAGGGCTATGACCCAAAGAGCAAATGCCAGTTACACGCAAATGCGCTTCATAAAACCATGAACTGCAGGTACTGGCAGGCGCTACCGAGGCAAGACCAGATAGATTACGCGTCGAGCAATAAAATCTGCTCGCGATGTGTGAAAAGTGGACACAAGGCCAGGGAATGCCAAGAGAAACCGGTCAAGTTTGGCCAAAGGAGAGGCCAGACGATGGCAACGAGCACAGTAAGGGCGAAGAAGAGAGGAACAGTGCTACTTGGAGTAGTACCAGTACGAGTGATCGGGGAAGGCAATCGATCAGTAACAACACTAATGCTGGTTGATAGTGGAGCTGCCTTCACATTAGTTGAGGAATGGGTAGCCGAAGAAATAGGGTTGAGAACGAGGCCAAGCAGGATGGCGGTGACAACCATCTCTAGCAAAGACGAGATCCTAGAGATGAGGACAGGACGGTGCGCAATTGCAGCAGTGGCACCAGGATGCGATTATGGGGCAACCATCGACCCCATCCAAGTAATAGAGTCAATTAACATCAATGCCAGGCGGCCAACCAACATCGAGGTCGAGCAATACAAATTCCTGGACAACATTGACTTCTCAATCCCAGACGTGGACGTTAGGAAGGTATCCATCATAGTAGGCATGGACTGCCCAACGGCCCACGAGAGAATGCAAACGGTCTTCGGCGAAGACAAGCAGAGCGACCCGGTGGCCATACTAACACCATTCGGGTGGACACTGACAGGCCCAATTAAGAGTAATATACCATTCCATGTGTCCGAGAGTTCAGGATGCATGGTTCCAGGAACTGACGAGATAGAGGAGAGGCCAGAGATGGGCAATAGTGGTAGACAGCTAAAAGTAGAAGCAACACCAAGAGAGTGGGCGGAGGAGAATGGTATGGATGCAGAAGATCTAGAGACGATGGGTTGGAATAAGGGTCCCAGCAAGTATCGGTATGGAGATGGGGAGGAGCGGACGGTGGAGTGTCGGGAGGACAAACCGGAGAAGTGTCCGGTGGAGTGTCCAGAGGAGTGCCCGGAAGAGACGCCGGTCCGGTTGAGAGGCATACCGACAAGGGGGAAGCCGAGTAAGAATACAAGATGGAAAGGGAGAAGATGTGAGACGATCAGACCAGGGGCAGAGAAGCCCATGAATAAACATATGGTGGACAAAGGAGGCGGGAGAGTAGGAGGCGTGCTGCGTACGCACGCGGAACTGACAGAGTGCGAGGGGGCATTACATGGGCAGACATCGAGTACACCGAAGGACGAACGGGGGTCGTTGAAGCCTTTAATGCCAGCACACATATTAAGGGGGAGGCCAGCAGAGGTGGCATCTAAGATTAAGGAGAAGAACAGGGGCGGCATTATACCGCCGGGTGACACGTTGAAGGGTGGCACTTTGCCGCCAAGGGACGACCACGAGATCAGAAACATAAATAGGAGACAGCATTTGCCAAAACAGGAGAAAAGACCACCTATCGAATTGACAAGGAGAGTGGAGCGAAGAATTAGAGAACCTATAGGGGGGCAGTGGGAGAGTTGCCTGCTGGAGGAATCACCCCTTGGGTCGCTGAGTTGTCCAACAGGTTGGACTGGGATGGAAGAGTTAGATCCGTAAAAGGTGCGGGCAGAGGTGTTACCTGTCTCTTAGAAGGAGCACCTTAGAGCGGAGTTAGAGTGAAGTTTAGTCGTCCAAGTTTTGGACTGAGGGGGGTGGGATTGAGGGCGAGACGCCCTTCCCACACAAATAAAATAAAATAAAAAATAAAAATAAAAGTTAGTTAGTTAGTAGGTACGTAGTACCTAGAGTTAGTTAGTCAGTAGGTACGTAGTACCTAGAGTTAGTTAGTCAGTAGGTACGTAGTACCTAGAGTTAGTTAGTTAGTAGGTACGTAGTACCTAGAGTTAGTTAGTAGGTACGTAGTACCTAGAGTTAGTTAGTAGGTACGTAGTACCTAGAGTTAGTTAGAGAGTTAGAGGGTACGTAGTACCGATAGTTAGAGTTAGAGGGTACGTAATGCCTAGTTAGAGTTAGAGTTAGAGGGTAGGTAGTACCGATAGAGTTAGAGTTAGTAGGTACGTAGTACCTAGTTAGAGTTAGAGTTAGAGGGTACGTAGTACCGATAGTTAGAGAGTTAGTAGGTACGTAGTACCTAGTTGGAGTTAGAGTTAGAGGGTACGTAATGCCTAGTTAGAGTTAGAGTTAGAGGGTAGGTAGTACCGATAGAGTTAGAGTTAGTAGGTACGTAGTACCTAGTTAGAGTTAGAGTTAGAGGGTACGTAGTACCGATAGTTAGAGAGTTAGTAGGTACGTAGTACCTAGTTAGAGTTAGAGTTAGAGGGTACGTAGTACCATTAGTTAGAAAGAGAGAGTAAGAGGTAAAAGGGGTAAAAAATAGGATATAGATATTAGATAGCAGTAAGTAGAGTTAGTAGCGAGAGGGGGGCATATGAGTACAGCTGGATAAATCGTGTGGCCACACGACGCATACTGCTGTGCTGCATAGGCCCACAGAGTAGGCCAGAATATGGATCAGAGAATAGAATAAATCCATAGGCAGTAGTAAGTAGTAGGACAGTAGAATCAAAGCAAAATAAATAAATAAATAGAATAGGGCTAAAGTCGAAAAATAGTGGTAACACAAGGAAAGTCGTTCTAGAACATAATAAAAGTAACGGACGGAAATTGTAAATTAGGCTGATTTACTAGCTCCGAAATTAATTAGATTAAACTAAGCTTGAAAGGCGCAGTTAAGTAGAAAAGTAGGCCATTATCGAACTGTACGAAACATCTTAATACATCACTCATCTGTATTGCGCCTTGGTAAGGCACCACCCTACAGGTGAGCGAGTGTAGTGTTCGGAATGGCGAGTAAGCTGATCAGGAAGAGAAAGGCGGAGTCAGGAGGAAAAGAAATATTGGTGGATTTCACCGAAAGACACCCAGAGGAGAAGTTCACGAGGTTCGAGGAGTGGGCCGACGTCGGGGCCATGACGCGCCAGCGCATGAAGGCCCAAGAGTTCAAGTGGGGTTTCTTCCTCATAAACCAGGAGACCCACATGGAAATCATAAAGCGAAGGTTACCGTTTACCTTTCAAGAGGTAGCTACGGCGGCATCGTTCGCCGGAGTTATGAACACGCAACGGTACCTGGACAGGTGGACACCAGAGAACCGGAGGGAGTTTAGGGATTTCTTGGCGGAACACGTACCAAAGGCAATGAAGATGATCCTATGGGACGCCACACGAGGGAAACAACCAGGCCATTCTGAGGGGCCACCGGCGAAGCGGTATCGGGCTTTAATAACACCAGCGCCCAAGGAGCCGACGACCGGGATCAGCAAGGAAGTGGCAGCGAAGGTCCGGAAGCAGAAAGCGGATGATGCCAGAGGAACAGTGATAACCAAGAAACGGGCCAGGGAGGAGGACGTGAGGAGGTACAGATGAGTTCCCGGAGGCGAGGGAATGAGACTGAGATTGGGACGTGGTGCGCCTGGAAGGCGCCGCATGTAACGTACGAACTATTAAGTATAAATTTAATTAATGCAAATAACTATATAAGTGCAATTTGTATGTACGTACGTAGTGATTAGCAGTAAAATACATACGTTTGGAGTAAGTACTATAGTCATACAACCTTTCTCAATTAGCTACTGGGACTGGGGGACGATTGACTATGGCACTATGGACGAGACAACTGACAATTTCACACTTCTTGAGTGCGGCGGCACGAGAGGGGGGGGAGGTTCGTCAGGAGAGATAAAACAGTCAAAGTGGACTTGAGAATCGGAATAAGAGTGTGAAGTGCGGAGAGAGTGCGAGCGCCATTCTAGTGTGGGGGGGGGAGAATAAGAGGCTGAGTGAGGGACGAGGAGGTCCGGGGGTATGAGAGAGTTAGGGTGAGAGTAGAGGGGAGGTAGGGCGAAAGTGTTGGGGAAACAAAAATCGCGTGAAGAGGTGAGCGCGATCGGCCCGACATGAGACGCCAGGCACACAGGGTAGCGTTATCATACCCATAGGGTGCGGCCTGGAAAGCCGGCTCCAAGAGAAAAGAATTCCACCCCACACCCGATACTAGATCGGGATCCAGCGGGATTGTAGCGCACTTTTTTGGTTGATGCTATCTTCTTACCGGGAAGATAGCATGGGGGGGAGTGTTAGCTTATTCAATCCCGCCAACACCCCATAAAGTTATCAGCCGATAAGCAATATTGGGGGCCACGAGATTGGGCAATTAACCAACTCGCGCCATCCCAATAAGAGTGGGAAGGAAGCACACAATAGAGGGTCAGGGGCCAAACCCCTAACCCAGAGAGAACAGGTGGAGTGAACGGGAATACTCCACGGGGCGCCAACAAGGGTATTAACCAATCAGAGGGGGGAATGGCATCGATTGAGTAGCAGTAAGGCCACCGTGCAATATAACCAATAACCTATTAATCAGTGATTCAGTTATCTCAGTGCAGCAGTGCTAGCGTAGGGTACAGCCAATTAGTTTAGTTAGGGGATCACGGGACTTTAGTTACCGTATCCCGCCTTGTACACATTCACAATATATCTATATCTTATAACCTCTTATTATACACCGAACTTCAGAACTCAATTATCTTTACTTCACCCTTACACACGGCGGGGACGCGTGGACTAAATACCACACCGGATAAATCGGGATCCCTCCTGGATCCCGTCACAGTGTTCAACAGAAAGTGATTGCGTTGGACCAAGTTGGATCGCCCAACAGTAAGAGGTACTGTAATCGTTCAACAGGTACCTTACCTATCACAATAAATTAGATTTCACCTTCAAAGCCACCAGCCGCCATACACTGTTAACCAGCTCCCATTCTCCTTAGCCAGGCCGTATCTTTATTAGATATGAGTTGATTAATTCAACTTATTGGTGTTCCAGCGAGGTATCTATCATTCTGCTACCGCTTATTGACTTGTTATAAATTAACTGTGGCCGGGAGAATGGTTCGTTGCCTATTGGCTATTGCCCAGTAATATTATAACCGGAAAATATCAGCAGTGAAACCTCTTTTATGAATGAATTTCCTACTGTAAATTAATGTCTTGGAAAGCGCATTGGGTTTTTAACCACGAAACTTCAAACTCCAATACAGTTAGTTAGTTCTAATATAATATAATAAACTTGAATAAGTATAATAACCATATGCTTAAAGCGATATAACAACCGCCACTGCTGACATACACTTACTTTTCTACATCAAACATATGTAATTGCTTTTACTACTTACAGAAGAAGTCGCCTTTTTAGCATTATTAGTACCAATTTTGACGTTGTTGAGCATAAATGATCCCTCCAAATCATTGCCATACATTTCCGAGCAACAAATAGTTTGTATAAATATTAACAAAGTCCACATAATAATAACATTTATAGATGAATTCATGGTATAAGAATATTGGTTTCAATAGCAACCTATTCTTATTGGTTGCTATGTATTCCAAAATACATCAATAAAATTACGGAAGTTTTAAATAGTAATAGAAATGTTAGTAAGAGTTAATTCGTAGAGGTTTAGTTGGCCTCATTAGTAACAGACAGGGGTCTAACTGTAGTATCAAGTAGGGGATTTCAAATATATATTATGTTATAGAACATTATGATAATTGTCTCCATAGCAAAAAATATATTTAGCAGACTCTATTGGGGCTCGATTGTGGGAAAAGTAGAGGCAAGAGTTCATATACAATTATAATAGGGCCTTTTTCAAACAGTGGTGTTGTTACATTATGTCAACGTGCGTTCTGAATGCTTAATTAGTTATTAATACTTAAATTATCACCTTTTTTTTTAATTATGTAAAATATGTTTAGGAATATTAATGAAATTCATATCCTTTTTATGTAATTATTATTATAAACTAATTATTAATTATTATAAACTTTATATGTCTATGTTATATACATTCTAGTACATGAAGGTAGGTTAGTAGGATTCTCACATGTCTCAACAATATGTTACATCGATTTGTTTGTTGTATTGAATGGTGCAGAATAAATCAATAGGTTGTTTTTATCGATTATATTTCCCGCTAGTTCATATATGCGTTGGGAAGGCTAGGCCACTAAATTGATAAAACAGATGGTTATGGGGAATTATTTCTATTATTGTCGGTCCTAAATAAACTGTACATAGCGTATATGTAAAGAAACCTGGGTACTTTAGTACAGCGGCACACATGACTAACACAACACTAGGGCTATTCGCGACCCTCAAAATGCGAAGCATAGCAAAGCCGCGACGGTAAATTGGCAAATAGAATTGAAGGAATGAAGAATTAACTAATCTGAGTACCAATTGTTGCCATTTTGTTTATTATCGATGATACAAAACAATAAATTACTGCAAATATAAAAATAAAATACAAACATCAATATAAAATTAAAGATTCACTTAATAACTATCCAGTATAAACTTTAAAAGTCAGATTCTAAATTTGTTTTGAAAACTATTTCCTATTTCCTATTTTCTTTTTTAATCTTAGTTATGTGCATGTTGTTTTATACTTCAGTGTATTTACGAACTCTTATAATTGCGTTATTAACAAATGCCCTTACTTGCGGGTACCGATAAGCTGGCTCTATGCTATTATAAATATTATAGTGATATGATAACTGATTAATGATAAAATAAATAACTCTTAAAACTCAGTATCTTATAGTATACTATGTATTTTAACTTTTGGTATATTTATAGTGTATTTTATAAGTATTTTAACTAAGTATTTTATATTTCGGGTGTATTTAACAGGCTCTTTTAATAACTTCTTCAACGAATGGCCTTAATGAACAGCCGTCTTGGATTAATAATGTAGTAACTGTATAGTACTGTATGTAAGAACCTTATTCAGAACCTTATTCTATTTTATCTCCATTAACATATTTATATTTTAATGTACGTCCTTTTACTGTGTATTTCCCTACACATTTCGGGTAATAATTTCGTTAATATTTTGATTGTTGCTGGGAATGGATAATTAAATTCGTACAGTAAGTACGAATTTAAATCGTTCATAATTAATCTATTGTAATTTTTATTTAAATCCGTGTAATCTAGTAATCTGTGTAATCTAGTAATCCGTGTATTCTGTATCATAATTAATCTATTGTAATTTTTATTTAAATCCGTGTAATCTAGTAATCTAGTAATCTGTGTAATGTAGTAATCCGTGTAATCTAGTAATCCGTGTAATCTGTATCATAATTAATCTATTGTAATTTTTATTTAAATCCGTGTAATCTAGTAATCCGTGTAATCTAGTAATCCGTGTAATCTGTATCATAATTAATCTATTGTAATTTTTATTTAAATCCGTGTAATCTAGTAATCTGTGTAATCTAGTAATCTGTGTAATCTAGTAATCCGTGTATTCTGTATCATAATTAATCTATTGTAATTTTTATTTAAATCCGTGTAATCTAGTAATCTAGTAATCTGTGTAATGTAGTAATCCGTGTAATCTAGTAATCCGTGTAATCTGTATCATAATTAATCTATTGTAATTTTTATTTAAATCCGTGTAATCTAGTAGGTACGAATTCAAACCGAATCTAACTCATTTATTTTATTTCGTATGTAACTTCGTGTAATCTTTATATCGATGATTGTGTATTTCTGATACTCTGCGATGCCAATCAATACCACACATAGACCACACTACAATTCCCCACAGCTCTATACTAAATGTTATATTACTCCGACCACTCCCCTCGAACACATTCCTACTCCATTTTACACACGCCTACTAACCACACATTTACCACTACCGACAGACAATTACCACACCGACCATACCGATAACCTCCTCGCCTTAAGGGGACCCCCATGAAAACGAGACCATGTCTCTTGGGGCTATCCCCGACATCATCTAGACTCACACTCACCATAACTACTGTATAATGGATTATCTTGTTATCTTGTTCCTTCCGGTAATGTTTAATTATGCAGATTTACTTTACTTATTTGATGTCAATTAAACAATTTCAATTTCAATTTCAAGGCTTTAAACCATTAAAGGGGTGAAGATGTATATTCTAGAATATAGAGCAAGAGAGGGTGACTAAATTTTAAGAGTTAATTTACGCATAGCTAACCCTCAGGCATATAATAACTTGTAACTCCACAGGTATTAGTTACATTAGTAGTGTTATAACACCATTGAAAGATTGACCATTAAAATTATAGTAGAACCAATTAATAACTGTTGAGAGTAGGCCAACTGGATTGGATTAGCGAATTATATGCTCAATGTCTCAGGGATCGCTGCGGTGTTGCCAATGTGGCATCACCAGCAATGGTTGCTGTGAAAGCCGTCGTTGCGGATGCTTTCGAGCCGAACGTTCGTGTGTCAGCTGTTGTCAGCTCAATATCGGCCGCTGCAGGAACCAGTACACGCTACAACAACTCAGTTCAACCGCTAGTTTACCTTTACCCAGTCCATGTGATGGAAGAGGACAGGTATGTTCGTGCTCTCTCTCGCCAATCCCTTCAATCGACAGGACTCTCATTGACAATTCGTCAGGGAATGACAGCTCGTTTTTCGGTGACCTAAATAACACCGTCATCTCGACTATTCGATCGAGTAGTCCCATCCTAACCAACCTGCCAGCCATTACGATTCCCTTGATCAGCTCCTAGCTTCAAGCACTGCCTCCATCTACTAATGATCGCCAGCCTACGATCCATTGGTTTGAAGCCTCGTTTCCACTGGAGAGGTTTATCTTCTCTTTACGAGGAGCTTACAACATGGTAGTTCATTGGCGTCCCAACCTCTTCCTGTTGCCTCCTGGGGCCATTGGTAGGGCGGTGGTTTCCGAGATGAGCCGACTGCTGAAACTCTTCTCAGCCGAACCCAGTTACGAAGATGCAGCCCTCACAGGGCTTATGATACTCCCTGCACTTCTGCTTCAGAAGCCAAGTCGTGATTCTGCTGCGTTGGTTCATCGACGGGTTTTAGAGCGCCGGTTCGAGTCATGGAAGTCGGGACGTTTTGATCTGTTATTACAGGAGGCAAGTGCCATCCAGGCTCATCTGCCCAAGCGGTCTGCGCGCACTGTTCTGCTGCACAACACTGCCGCCGAGAAAGTTTTCTGTAGACATATGCTTACAGGGAATGTCAACGCAGCAATCAGGTGTCTGAACGAATTAGAAAAGGGGAAGGTACTCTCTCTCAATGAGACTGTCACAGACAAGAATGGGGTGACGAAGAAGGTGCGTGATTTTCTTCTCGATAAACATCCTCCAGCCGCTCCGGCAGATCCATCGACTCTCCTGACTGGGTACAACCGTGCTCCGGAATTTCACCCAGTCATTTTCGAGAAGATTTCAGCTGATGTCGTGCTAAACTGTCTGCTCCAGATCCGGGGAAGCGCTGCAGGGCCTTCGGGACTCGACGTTCAGGGGTGGAAACATATCGCCACTCGGTTTCGGAACTCTTCAACAGAACTGTGCTCCAGTATAGCTTCCGCTGCAAAGAAGATTGCAAAGTTTCCGCTGGAGCCATCAAACCTCTCCTCGCTGCTCTCAGCTTGCCTCTTGGCAATTGATAAGTGTCCGGGGGTCTGCCTTCTTTTTCAGCTCTGCTGCGGGCAGAAGGCGGGGATTGAGCACGCAATCCACAGCCTCAGTGATGAGTTTGCCAAGGATGACTGTGAGGCGGTGCTCCAGGTTGACGCTACAAATGCATTCAACTCGATTAATCGTGCCGCTGCAACCCACAACATCGGGATGGTTTGTCCCTCACTGCAAACCATAGTATCGAACTGCTATGCAACCCCTTCAAAGTTCTTCATCGGCGGGGAGTACATACTCTCATCAGAGGGCTTCACGCAGGGTGATCCGATAGTGATGCCATCTTACGCAGTTGGATCGATCCCTCTGATCGTCGAGGCGGGTGCTGCAGCGGATGTGCTACAGAAGTGGTTTGCGGACGACGGCAATGCCGCAGGGACTCTATCGGAACTGCGGAAGTTCTGGGACCTCATCCGGACTCGCGGGCCCTCACATGGCTATTTCCCGACAAAGTGCCACCTTCTCGTCAAACTGGAACTGATCCAGGAAGCCCGACGTCTCTTTCCAGATGACGGTTTCACCATTGAAGTCCGAGGGAGCCGACTCTTAGGAGGTGTCATCGGGAACGACTAGTACCGTGAGGAATTTGTGAACTCTAAGGTAGCTAAGTTAACTACTCAAGTGGATCTTATCACCAAGATTGCCTCTATGGATCCACACTGCGCCTACGCTGGCCTCACCATCAGCCTAGCAGCTCGGTGGAGGTACATCTCTCGTGTGGTACCCGGGTCGACCCAGTTATTCGGTGACCTTGAAAATGCAGTTAGGAAGTGCCTCGGTGCACTAACTGGCCAGCCATCCATCTTGACAGTGGAGCGGGAGTTGTTCTCCCTACCGGTCCGGTCAGGTGGTCTGGCAGTTCCCCTTCCGAGCGACCTGGATGCACAATATGTGAACTCCAGGAGGCTGTGACAGCCCTTCAATGAACACGATGATCCGGACTCGATTCGGGCAGCACAGCGCGAGATCATCAAGGTGAGTCGGAGTACTGACGCCCTGCAATTGGAGGGGAAGCTGAATGCGATTCGCAATCAACTCACGCCAAATCAAAAAACTCTCCAAGAACTCGTGTCAGAGAAAGGCGCCTCAGCGTGGTTGAACTCACGCCCCATCACCCTGCTCGACACGCATCTCAATAAAGAGGAGTTCAAGGATTCACTCTGTCTTCGCTATGGCTGGTTACCCCAGTCGCTCCCGGCTCGTTGCGCCTGTGGGACACGATTTTCCATTAATCATGTCCTGTCGTGCCCCACTGGTGGTTATCCGTCAATCCGGCACAACGAGATCCGGGATTTCGTCGCATCAACCCTGACCGAGGTCTCCCAGAACGTCTCGATTGAACCCCGATTGCAGCCTATCTTTGGTGAGCAGTTCGAGAGGCGTTCAACAACAGAGGACCAGGAGGCGCGGCTGGACGTGGCGATGTCTGGGTTTTGGGGATCGAGATTCCAGAGAACCTTTTTGGACGTCTCAGTTTTCAATCCTCTCGCTCCGACCAATGCAGCAATGACACTAGAGGGTGCCCATCTCCATCATGAGGCGCGGACGCGGGGTCGGTATGAAGAACGAGTCAGGGAAGTCGAGCTGGCGACCTTCACGCCACTGATCATGTCTGCTTTCGGGGGAATCTCACCAGCCACGGCGCAGTTCTTCAAACACCTTGCTGTTCTGTTGGTGGATAAGCGGGAGATCAGCTACACAGAGTGTGTTACCTGGATCCGACGACACATCAGTTTTCTGCTGGTTCGGGCCGCCCACATGTGCCTGCGCGGGTCAAGGTCATCACACCACCGGCCAGTTCATAACGCCAACCTGGGAGAAATCTCCATCCGGCTCCCACGGGGCGGCCATCGGAGGCAGCGGGGGTGAAATGCAGGGTTGAGCTGCTGTGGATTATCGGTGCAAAGTAGATAGTCAAAGACGATGGGTTCCTCCGTTGTCGGGTCAGCAACTCTGCCAACCTCTGCGGTACCAGCGCCGGCGACGTCCACACCATCACCTGCTCCAGGAAGACCGGCCGTTATGTCGTTGAGTTAAAAGGAATCAGCGAATATCTTACTCTTTGTGAAGTCGATGTCTTTCCCTTATAGAGACGAAGAACAAAGAAATTTAAGAAATATAAAGAAATTACCCCTTACTATTTGTGCTATGCTAATTGTCTTGAATTTGCTCGAATATATATTACTATAATGTTGTATCACTAAATGAAAAAAATTAAAGGGGTGCAATCCGGTCTAAACATATCTAAAATATTATATTGTCATGGTCCTTTATTCTTCCTACATTTCTTCAAAAAATATTTCTTGATGATATATTTACCCCAATATTGACCCCCCCCCCCCCCCCCCTAATATATATGACTGTATATAACCCCCTTATAACTGTAATATTCTCTCATTTACTTTCAGTATTGAGTTTGGAAAAGCGAAATCGGACGAATTCCTTGTATCCACGCTGCTCTCCGTGTTTCAGTCGTTGGCCGTGTTACAGCCAATTAAAATACTATTGTTCGCGTTATTTGTGGCTAAAATTGCGAAACGACCTCCCGAGGAAACCCAGAGAGCAGAAGAGGAAGAAAACAACGAGTTAAAACCGGATGAGGAACCCGTTATCAGCAGTATGTGGATCCCAGGTTGGTGTAACAGGATCCCTGGTTGGTGTAACAGGATCCCAGGTTGGTGTAACAGGATCCCTGCTAAATTACAATTACATGTTTATATATTCGTTTATTGATATTTGTATATTGAACCAGATTTATTTCTTTTTAATTTTTAATACAGTATGCATTGTCGGCCGGCCCCCTAATACATGACTTCCACAGTTCGCGATCACCCATGCCATGTAACTAATAATCAATTCGACTGCATTGTAAAGACCAATGATGTTCATCTGATGTATCAGGAATGTAAAATGGCTGAGTCCCACGTTTCCTACCATAAAACAAAATCATGCACATACCATAGGCTGTTCTATTATAATAGGGTTCTATAAGACTCGTACATCGTTCCTGCAAGGTAGTGCAGGGTTTTGACAATTCTCGGTAACTACAGAGCCTATATGGATTGTACGATTCCTCTTTTGTGTAGTGAGCATTGTTTCTTGGGTTATCTTGTGTTATGAACACTGCGCAGCCAGCTGGTGTATGTACTGTACTGTCGTGTATGTACTGTTGTAAGAATCCTACAATGGCAACCTTATAGAACGGGGTCTCTGCTGTAATAAATCTAACCTTCAGATAAATTATGGCTGTTTTTATAGTTTATCCTTATAGTTAAATAAATTAATTGTAGTTGAGCTGTTAATGTTAATGTTAATGAGAAAGTCACCTGGGGTTGAACCAGCGCTATACTTACGATTCGGCCTATCGGGCCTCTTCAGTAGCGCTAATAGGTTCAGCCACTCTCCCCTGACACTCGCCTTTCTATTTATAGCCAGCATTACAGGTTTAACTATACTATAGGTCCTGTGTATCGTGCATTATAACCATCTATTATTTGTAGATGATGACGATTTTTCGATCAAACCATTAAGCCAAAAACAAGTGGAAAGTGCTCGCCGTGTCCGAGTTAAGGAAGTTCACATGGATAGCATTCTATGGACTATAGCTAGATATGTGCTGTATGTAACATTACTGAGTATAATAGCATTCGGTAACATGGACCTCAACGCATATCCAACAAATCGAAATCTACAGCAAACATACTATTCTCAATTAGTTAAAGTTAGTTTAAAATATTTGTTAAATTATTGTATATTTTATTATATTATATCGTTTGATTGAATTTATTCGATTATTTTTTAAGTTGCTGCTGGTTGTATTATAAAATTTATTAGCTTCTCCTTTGAAAAAACTTTTGTCCTGGGGTAAAACGGGTTACTGTAGAATGTAGTTGTTGGATGTCCTTGAAGACACCACACACCAATCCGCGTCTACATTATTTAAAATTATTTAATCATTACTTGGATTTTCTTGTAATAATATTTGACTCGTTATAATATTA
This sequence comes from Nemertoderma westbladi, assembly GCA_032718475.1. Classification (NCBI taxonomy): domain Eukaryota; kingdom Metazoa; phylum Xenacoelomorpha; order Nemertodermatida; family Nemertodermatidae; genus Nemertoderma; species Nemertoderma westbladi. The sequence continues at coordinate 70,156 of JAUCBJ010008665.1, forward strand.
TTTATTCAGACTAGTAGAAGTTCTGATCCCAAACGGTTTGTGTGGGACTGGATTCGGGATGTGGCAGTAGCTAACCTGTACCCCCAGACTGTCTATAACGGAGAGAGACTGGCTAACATTGGCGATGGACAGGGGCTCATGTACATCTCCGATCTCACTAATGTACGAATTGGTTGGCCAAGACTCAGACAATTGCGCTACCAAAAAGGTTACAAAAAAACTCGTGTGGATAATATGTAGAATAAATTTAAGTTGACCTTTTCTACAACTGTCAGGTCATCAGGAAATCCGAGTTGAATGTATTCAATATTGATATGCTGGCAAATTACTTTGTATACATGAATGAAAAAGTCCCATAGCTCTTTAAATCTCAAACACAAAATAAAAATTTATTAATTTTTTTACGTTTAATAAATAAATACCGGTACATAACCAAAATAATGTTAAGCATAGGAAACATCGTATAAAAACGATATGTGTTTATGATCTATTGAATATACATTGTTGGGCATTTAATTTACAGAAGTTGGAGATAAATTACATTAATATATTATATTAAATGATAAGATTTTAAGATAAGATTTTGTGTGCAGAATTGTTTGTGATGCACTCTTTTTTTATCAAGCTTAGGAAGGTTTCTACTTCCTAGTAATATAATATTTAAAAACGTCTTCTAATTGTTAATATAAAGTAATACATTAATTGAGCTGATATGCAACAAATGCAAGTAAAAATCTAACCAAGAATTCAATACAATCATTATTATTAATTTAATAACATAAACTATTTTTACTTTATTTTAACTTCTTTTGAAATGTTTAGACACAGAGTGTGATGTCCCTATACCAATGGACTCCAGAGTTGATACCTGTCATCTAACCTACTCCTACTCGACGATGGATGATTCAAGTTACAACTCGGGTTGGGAACCTTGTGACCCAGAATGCAACACCATCACAGAATACCCAACTCCTTGGCAATATCAGGAAGCTCTCACACTGAAAACTCTACCATACATTGGATTGGTTGGTATTATGTGATATTTTGCTTTTTGTTTTTTGCTTTTTATCCACCATATTTATTAAATTATAATATTTAAAAAGAACTTCATTTTGCAGCCCCTTAGCGGCCTGAGTCAAAATATTAATGGAATTGAAGTTGTAGAAGCTGAAGTAACCAATAATATTTATTTATTATCAAGCACGTTAAGTAAAAAACCTTACCGGTAGGTATGTTAGTACCAAGGTATGTAAAAAACAAAAAAGCAACAAGACCTAGACGTTGTATGCTATCAGTGTTCAGCTGACGGCAGCCAGCTGATCGGTAGGTTACGCCCCGCAGATGAAGGTATTCTCAGGAGGCCAAGCCAGGAAACATAGAGATAAGTTCAGAAAGGGAGACTGTACGGGTATTGAAATGAAGAGAGAGGTCTGTAGGTAACTAGCCACTGGGAAGCAGCACCACAAACTTGCGCCAATCACGTGTGTCTACTTGTTGAAACTTTACTGCAGTAGCCTAAACACTTACTGCAGTAACCTAAAACATTACTGCAGTAACCTTACAACTTACTGCAGTAACCTAAACCTTCACTACAGTAACCTAAAACACTACTGCAGTAACCTAAAACGTTACTGCAGTAACCTAAAACGTTACTGCAGTAAAGTTTTGAGCGTTTATGTACCACCATTAGTTACACACAGCATCATACGTTAATACACGACCCCCAATGCTGTTATACACATCCCCACCCGTTAGAGGTTTTGAGCCTAAAGAGACGCCATAGACCTACTGCTAACCCGAGACACTCAAATCCTATGTGTGAAATCCGTTCAACTAATCCAACCAATCAGCAGACAGAGATCCTAGTTAAATAGACCTAATATTATACATCGCACTGTAATCTTATAAATTATTGTTAGATAAAAGGAGTCATTATTCGAATCTTGATTGAACAATCACTTTATTCCTCCACGGCACGACCAACCGGTGTCAGAGTTACAGTAAAACATCACAAGTTAAAACTTATTATTAACTTGTATCATTTTTCAACAGTCTCACTATAAAACCTGGCCCGGTTCCGATCCACGGAAAACCCCACCCTCTGCCCCAATGCTTATCTATGGGGAATAATTGACTGGGAGAAAAGTCACCCAAAAATACCGATGTAGGACAATTCGGTCCCGGACAATTCGGTCCCGGACAATTCGGTCCGGACAATTCGGTCCCGGTCAATTCGGTCCCGGACAATTCGGTCCCAAAACACTAAATAAATGGGACCGAATTGTCCGGGACCGAATTGTCCGGGACCGAATTGTCCTAGGACCGAATTGTCCTAGGACCGAATTGTCCGGGACCGAATTGTCCGGGACCGAATTGTCCGGTTCCTGATAGCAACGTTTTAGTGCTTTTTTGATATTGGTGAATGTTCTAGAACATTAGTAGAGATATTTGTTATGGTAGCTAGTGTTATTTACTTGCTATAATTTTTTGAAATTTAAAAATACTGTATTTTTTTTTATTTTTGTTATTGGTTAAGTGTTTGAGAACATTATTATATATTAGTTATTAAGGTGTAGCTAGTGTTTTTTTTTACTAGCTAGCATTTCCTTGAAATTATAAAAACACTTGTGAAAACATTGACATTTCAGAATTAGGCCTAAACTGTTGCTGATTATATTAATTGCCAACAATATTGTTGATATTATAACAGTCCCTGAATGAGATCCATCTATTATCTAAGATAATAATTTAGACTTGTTAACCAACCAACAACACATACAGTATATACATACGCAATATATAAAAAAATCAATTTTAAAAATAAACATTTTAAATACATACTATTACTAGCTAGTAAATAATTCACAAGCTCCATAAAAACACCATAGCTACCATAAATAATAATGTTAACAAAAAAAAGTAAAATTTTTTTATTTTTAAATAAATACTAGCTAGTAAAAAAAAACACTAGCTATCTACCATATAATAATATATATTAAGGTTCTAGAACATTCACCATTATATAATACCAATTAAATTTGGTCCCGGACAATTCGGTCCTGGACAATTCGGTCCCGGACAATTCGGTCCCTTACTATTTGGTCCCGGACAATTCGGTTGCGGACAATTCGGTCCCGGACAATTCGGTCCCATTAATATGCATGTTTTGGGACCGAATTGTCCTAGTCAGTATCCGGACAATTCGGTCCCGGACAATTCGGTCCCGGACAATTCGGTCCCAAAACACAAAATTAATGGGACCGAATTGTCCGGGACCGAATTGTCCGGGACCGAATTGTCCGGACCGAATTGTCCGGGACCGAATTGTCCTGCTTCCCAAAAATACCCTAAAAGTCCCGGCCCGTGCTTGGATTGTCCAATGAAAAAATATACCAGCCAAGGAAACAAAACTTATAACTTTTGGACATGGGCTCGGCACGAACCTTGCTAATATTTAGATCTCATGGGGCGTTTGTTTCCATGGGAAACGATCAGGTTCCATAGGTGCGTTGGGCGTAAAAAAAAAACAATAAACTAAGTTAACCCCTAAAAACCCGGTCCTATATTGCCAATAAGCAATATACCATAAGTAATTTAGGCTTTAAT